>VUQI01028115.1:28047-40505 GCA_015106735.1 Paratilapia polleni
CACTCTTTTCAAACTTTTTTTTTTTTTTTTTTTTACAGTTTCAGGCAAAATTTGTGTTGCAAACATTTGTGAGCCAGCTGTGATTTTAAGTATAGAACAGAGACCCTCAGCTGTTAGTTGCCAGGATGCTGCTTACGCAATTTAACTGTCAAAATTTTCCAGCATTTGGTTGCTTGGAGGAGGACATTTTTAACCCTGCAAAATCAATATGTATTTTTTTCTGTCTCCTTTTGTTGCATAAAACATTCTGTGGACTCCAGGCCAAACTAGATTAGACCAGTAGAGGCCTTTTTTCTTTTTCTGTGCTTGTCTGAGAGCATTAACTGAACAAGCTCAGACTCAACTATAGAGGCATGACAAAGTTTGCTTACTAGCTTCCTTTCTGTTACATTAAACATCACTGAAAGGATGTTCTTTCAGGATTATACAAACTGTAATACACATACATAGGTTTGTTTAAAAAAAAACAGCAGTACCATTGAACCATAGGTGAGTTTACCATAAGTATCCTTCATTTTTTGTGGATGTGTTAAGTTGAATTTATACTGATACACATGCTTGCACACATGTACTAGCTTTGGATTGTTAGTTCCTGCTTCGGTCATCTGCATTGTGTGTGTCAATTCAAACTGTTCTTGAGTTCTCAAAGAGTTGAGGTTTTGTCTCAGTGCAGTGTTCTTTTATTATGCGCTTCTTTGTGAATGAGTCAGTATTTGAAGATAAAGTTATATTTGCTTTACCGTTGCATTTATGAAAAGATAGGGACACATAGTAGCTGTTTAGCTTTCAAATGGCTGGTGTGAGAAGCACACTTTTTCAGTATGGTCTAATTAATTGAACAAGTGTGTTGTTACAGTAGCTTGGTGCTTTGCACATCTGCACTCCAAGTCTGCTGAGGGGTGATAAAGTGCACAGGCTTTGCAGCAGTGCTGTGATTAATAACTCTGCTGAACACACACAAACAGAAGATACTTTAATAAGAACCAGAAAATGTTGGAGATGCATTTTGCAAAGCCTTTATACAGTATGTGCCTCTTACTTAAACACATTTAGCACCTTGTGCAGTTATCTATGTTGCACTAACACTTGTGCAAATTTCAACCAAATCTTTGAAGTCTTGTGAAGAACTTAAATATGGAGATTGTCATTGGAATTGCACCGAATCAGTTATTTGGTTAAGTGCTCAATGTTATTTGTTAGATCGAAGGGGATTTACTGTATATCGATATCATAGACAGTATAAAACTTGAACATAGCTTCCAGGTCGGAAAAATTAAGCCAGCGAAGAAGTGCATAAAAACATACATTCTATCCAAAGGCCACCAGATGGCGATAGCAAAAAGTCTTCCAGTCCTATAGAAGTCTATGGGGAAAATGGCTTTTTGACTTGACCTCTGTAAATACTTTCCTGCTGAGTTTATGGGCTCAGTCACTTGTTTTTGGTCATACTGAATAAAAAATTAAGTCTGTTTTGTAAATCTTGGTCATACCATGTTTCAAATTCAAGGATTATCTGTGGTATGAAATTGCATACTCATTGGCTAATGAGTTATCAATCATAAGTTATTAGCCAGTGAGCATGCGGTTTCACAGTCAGATCTGCCCTTCCTCATCACATCCAGTTTTTTGTAAGCAAGATGGTAAAAGTGGAAACACTCATCTCAAGGCTTCAAAATGGGACTTCAGAAACCAGTGGGTGACATCACTGTAGCTACATTGATCTTTTATACTGTCTATGATTGCTATAGTGTCACCTGACCCCTTAGGTAGAGCCCGACTAACAATTGAGTTCTGCAGATATTCTTTTATATATATTCAAATTGATACATACAGTATGTAGGAGTTATATTTAAAATGAAAAATCTTTGCTTATTAACATTTCAACAGTGTATTTCACAAAGTAGTTGGCAACTTACTGTGAAGATATCGATTGGCTCCAGAAAACCTTCTACATAAATGTGATTCATATTCTGCTACATGAGCTGCAAAAAGCATAGAGAGTATTAAACAATAGAGCTAGAAAAAAAATATTGGCTCATACAAGGCATCAGAGACATCAATGGCAATATATCCGTGGTAGTCCAAAATATTGGCTGACCAATCAGTCTGACTTTGGGCATTGAAAGTGTCTGACTTTGAAAATGGAGTTTGATTCTGCATCATGCAACTCATCATTCATTTCTTTTAGCTTCAGACATGATCTTTCCATGACCCTGAACTATTATTTTTAGTTATCTAAAAAGTGTTCCCAAACTATAAATACAGCATGTTAGAAAAATAAATACACTGAACAAAAAAGTTTGTCTGTTCTCTTGTATCTCCTACTCATCATATCTTTTTTGATATCTCTCTTCTGCTTTTTGCCTCTTTAGCCAATATAATAGTCAATGTGTGTATGTGTGTGATGACATTATGTAGGCAGCTGTGTGGGTGTATTCTTTGCCTGCAATTTTGTGAGGATGTGCATACAACTGGCAGAAAATCTTTGTTTGTGTATCTGACAAATAAGAGGTAGAGACAGTCAAAAATGTTGTGCTTAATGTTTTTTGTTTGTTTATTTTATTTCTTTCTATATGTTTATGTGTCTGTACACACGTGTATGTTCATGTGTGAAAAGACATATGCACAGTATGAATGTATGTAAAAAAAAAAATAAGGTGAGAAAGATGCCGAGAAATGTGTGTGAAAGGGATGGAGAATCATAAATATTGATCATTTCCTTTGTTGATGATTGATGGAAAACCCAAACACTCATATGTGCCTCGAGTTACAGCAAAAAGTTCCTCTAGGGCAGATTTTTTTCTGTCTATTTTCTGTTTTTCTGTGTGTTATGTTTACTTGGATGTGTGGCTGATTGCCAAATAGCAGCTAATGTTCAAACCTATGGAGAGGGGAGTTAAAGCCCACTGGTACCAAACAATGCTAGATCTATCTCTGTGAGGAACCAACTGAGAATGAGCCACTTTTCAAGCAGCATTATTTGTACTCTTTATTATTGTCTCGACCAGAGAATTCACTTAACTGTGTTAAAGTAATGCAATATGCTATATTATACATAATATAGTATATGTATGTGGTTCTTGATTATAGATGTAATGGACACCTGATTTTCTTGCTTGTGTGTGTGTGTGTGCTTCAAATGTGTTCAGTGCTTTAACAGACTATAACTAAGAGACTATAAAAGATAAAATGAAATAGCCTACCATTCCTCGTAGACCAATAGTAGGTGCCCTCAATTTCTTAATATTCTTACTCAAAGCAATTGTTACAAATACTGAACTAAGATTTTCACAGAATCTATTGCAGAGTCAGTGCTGAGGTGGAGGACGTCCACCCTCCTCACTGGTATTTTATTATTAATATTTTTTTTTCTTTTTGTATTTTTTGGGCAGAAAGACTGAATGGCACAATTATCTATAGATTAGCGAGAAGTGCTATTTAAACTATGGCACCAGAATCCATTTGTAGTATAATGTAATTGTTTTTTATCATTCATTTTTTTGTTTCAGTGAGTTATTTTGACATGTTTTATCTTTGTATTTTTTCTAACTATTGTCAGACTTATGTTTAGATATTTCAGATGCAGTTTGTCAATATAGCAATATAATTTTATCACCACACATCCATTACAGTTTTATTTGTATCTGTAAGAAAACACTGATCACCATAGCAATGAACCAGGCAGTATTTTTGTACAAGGTTGTATCTAAGGAATTATGTTCAAATACCACTTATTTATAACTTATTTATAAATGCATTTTGAAGGAAACATATTTACATATTGGATTTTTCATTAACATAATAATGAAATGTTGTCAATCAGCAAGTCACATGGTGCTGATACTGTGTTCCTAAATATACTCTCAAAGCAATATGATAGCCACACAGAAACATAAATCAGCTTTTTATTGCTATATTCAAGCACTCGTAGCACTGAATGAAGGTGATTAAAGGTTACACATTTAGTCCACAGATATGATACACAATGTGTTTTAATGTTAAACCAAAACAATATTCTTTTCCTAACCTTCACCAAAGTGTTTTTGTTGCCTTATATAGCCCCAGATATAATTCACAATGTGAACACCATTGGGGTCATAGTCTTGTGCTTTTTATACTATCCACTATACCACCCTGCAGTAGGTGCAGTACATGTAGTATTCCATTTATTCAAAAAGACAGTGCCTGTAAACAATAGCATCTTTTGAGATGGCCCAGTTTACTTACTTACTTACAGTGTTGGGGTTGTTAATCAAAGAACTCATGTATTACACAGTACTCGTTACATTTCTTAAAAATAATACAGTACGTTACCTAATTACTAGAAATTTATTACACTATGGGCAGCATGGTGGTGCACTGGTTAGCACTGTTGCCTCACAGCAAGAAGGTTCTGAGTTCTAATCCACCATCTGGCCAGGGCCTTTCTGTGTGGAGTTTGCATGTTCTCCTCGTGTCTGCTTGGGTTCTCTCCGGGTACTCCGGCTTCCTCCCACAGTCCAAAGACATGCAGTTAGTGGAGTTAGGTTAATTGGTGATTCTAAATTGGCCGTAGGTGTGAAAGTGAGCGTGATTGGTTGTCTGTCTGTGTTAGCCCTGCGACAGACCGGCGACCTGTCCAGGGTGTACCCCGCCTCTCGCCCTATGACAGCTGGGATAGGCTCCAGCCCCCACCCGCGACCCTGAATAGAATAAGCGGAAGAAAATGGATGGATGGGTAATTACATTACTTCCGCGTTACTCTGTTACTCTGAAATACATTGTCACAAATCAGTTAACTATATAAACCTTAGGCTACACACCCACACACTGACACAAATCCCTATCCTTATGAGGACATACACAGCATCTGAATGAAAAGCCTTCAAAGAGACTTCAAAGCAATCACTGTGATTCTACTGTAGAAACATGTACAGGAAATTGAGGTTACAATGCTACAATGCTTGTTACCTGTTGAAGATCAAGATCAGGGTGCTGGGATGGGGTCGGCATACACTCAGCTTTAACATCACTCTAGGTTTTTTGCTAGCTTTGTGTTATCATGCTGTCTGTGCAGATGTTTGCAAAGACCCGATGTTGTGTTAGCAGTATAATTCAGTTGTTTCTGTCCCAGATGCAGTTTGCACTTTGTCCTTTCATGCAATAAAAATAAAAGTAATGTTCCTATCTCACGTTGTAGACCGCTCCACCATTTCCCTCCTAACTGCAAACAAACTGACATCAACTGATTTTAGCGCAAGATTTTAGCGCAGGAAGTAAAAAAAGGCACGTGTTCATTTTTTGTTTTTTTTCTATCCACCCATCATGTAGATAACTTAAGAACCTTAGTAACACAAGTAACGACCTAATTGTAACTGTAATATTTTTAGTAATGCAGTAATGCAATGCATTACACCCAACAGTGTTATAGAATATACTGGTGTCCATTCATAATGTTAGTACAGTGTAATACTATAATAATCCTACCTTCATAAAATTTGTAATTTTCAGTTTTGGTTGAAAATGTTTCTGAGAGATTCAATTCCATAATGAAGTTTGATCTTAGAGTTTGTGGTGCTATTGAATTATATTATATTATACTAACAGATGTATTTATTTATTTGTCCACCATGTTTGTATCAATATGACTAGGCTAAGTAACAGAACCAAAAAAATACATTCACTAAAATGACCGTTAACATTGAATCAACACTTTTTCTTTACTGTTACCTTTAATAGAAATATTAAACAAAAGAAGTGTCAGCGAAATGTAGTCATTCAGTCTGGAAAATATCAGAGGCACATGAAACAACCCTTCTGGCTCTGGCTAGTGAGGATCCATGTTTGATTAAGAAAAACAAAAACAATCAATGAAACAAAGAAACAAACACAATTCTCTTCTGTTTTGGAAAATTCTAAATAAAAGCCAAAAAGAATCCTAGAGTCTGAAAGTGCTAACTCTAATTAAAAAGGCATCAAATGCAGAGGCAAAACATGAAGGGGCACTGAAATAGAAACTGTTTTTCTTGTCTTTTAGCTATCTAAATATAAAATATCCAGACCAGAAGTTGACATAGTCTACCTAAAATAGACTGTTGCTATGTGATTGTAGGTCCCCTCAGTATATCACTGTAAGAGTGACCTGACTCCTTCAGACTTCAGCTTTTAGATTCTAAATCCAAACTCTGCTTCTTCACTTCAAAACTTCATCAAAATTGTGAGAATCTCTTAGTCAGTCAGTTTGCTGGAATTCTGATCATTATTTGCAAAAAATAATGAAAGTATAAGTTAACAAACACCTCTCACCTTTCTCTTCTTTCTTCCTCCTTGCCCACTCATCCTCTTCCCTCATCTATTGGACTTTACCTGTCACATCTTCTTTTCCACCTCTCTCTAAGCCACTTCTCATCTCCCCCCTGTTCATCCTCCTCTTTTCTGTGGGCTGTAATCTCTGTCTCCTCTTGCATGGCACCGCAACTAAACTGCTTTACGCTTTGCTCACTTTCCTTCTCTCCCTATTACATCTGCTTTTCTCTCTCCATTCCTCTTTCATCATCTGTCCATATTTTCCTCGGTCTTCCCAGTCTTCCTGCCTCGTCACAGCTCGGATGCTCACTTCCTCTACCTTCTTTTTCCTCCTTCTCCCTCAACTCTGCCCTCTGTTTCACTCTTGCCTTTTTCTCCTCCACCTCTTGCCATCATCCTCTGCTTCCCGCTTCTCTTCTAACACCCCATCCACCTTCTCATCCTCCTTCTTCCTGTCTTCATCTCTATATTCTTCTCTTCCTCTGTTGATTCCAGGCATTTGCAGCTTTGATCTTTCCATCATTTTGATATAGCTTTCCCTTCAACCCCCCTCATGTTACCATGACACGGAGAGACAGAGAGACGCTTACAGAGTGAAGGAGAGATAGTGAGAGAGGAAGTGGTGGATCATAAGAATCTGAGCCTCAAAGAGGATGATTTAAAGGAAAAAAATAAATAAATTATATATATATATTTATATATGAAGTGCTTTAGTGCAGACTCTGCTTTTCAGTGAGTTCTCAACTTTTTCCCATTTGGAATCGTAGTGAGGAATTTCAAACAGAATTCACGTTTTTATACCCAAATTTGAGCCGGCAACTGGACTTTTCTGAGAAGTCAGAAATTATTCAAACATAACATTCAACCACTACAACTAATTTTTCTGTTCAGGATGCAAGTAAATAACTGTAATTTGGCATCTTAATCAAAAAATAATAATGTGCTTTGCTATTTTTTTTCTGCTTTTTTATAAAACAGTTCATGGATAACAACAATAATTGTATTTTAGCATTAAAAATATCATTTTGATTAAAGAGCTTGCACATACTGGTGGATTAACCATGATAGAACGATAGATAGAATGATAGATAGATAGATAGATAGATAGATTCCCCTTCCCCATATACCCTGAATTCAACTTCTTGTCTTATTTGAAGTGTGAATATATAACAGCATTGTTGTAATTCCCCTACACCTTGTACAGTTACGAGAATGCTGCCATATTCAGCATTTTAACAGCCATCCCTAAATGTGAATGAGATGCAGTTAAGATGTACAGGAGTCTCTGTCTTGGTGGCTCATTGCTAGCTAACCCTTAACATTGTTCTCAGTCACAGGAACACTAAAACCCACATCACACATCCACAAGCATCAAAATCTAAATATAAAATAACTGATCTGAGGAAAAAATACCGCATGATAAAGTAAAAGTGTACTGTAGGTTATTGCTGTTTTAGTTGTTCTCAAAGTCATTTACAGTATACAGTAGTATTTGCAATAAATGGTGCATTATTTTACAAAACTTACCGCATTTTTACAGCAATCTTTGACAGTATTGGAAAAAACTGAGAATAATGGAAGAAATGCAGATTTTGATTGAATGAGACTCCAAAATGACAGGGGAAAACCAAAGTCAGACAGAAATGTCTTCACCAAATTTCAAAGCAATCCATGTAACACAGATATTTCTAAATATTTCTAAATAATTCTGAAAAACCTGACCCAGCAGACTGACCAAACCCACTAAAATCACCAAAGGAAAGTCAAAGGAAAGAAAGGGGGAAGAAAAGAATACAAGCTGTGTCATTTTCCTTTGAAAATAAAATGATTAAAAACAATGAATGATAAAGTAAAATGCACTGGAAAAAAGAACGATTTTTTTCTACAAAAAATTTTATATAAAATAAAGTCAGAATAAAAGACACAAAACACAAAAGAGAGAGAAGATAAGGTAGCAAAGAGGAAAAAAGGAAGGAAGATGGAAGTAAGATAGAAATAGGCAGCACAGAGTTTGAGTATGAGGATGATTGAGAGAGGGAGGAGAGAGGGAAGAAGGCAGCTTAATTTCACACTACTTCCCACACAGAAAGAGAGAGAGAGTGAATAACAGAGTGAGAGACAGAGGTAAACGATTGGGGGACTCGCTACTCCCTCTCTCTATCCTCTCATTGCCATGTGACCGGCCAGAGCTCCAATACCGCTCTCTTTCCACTCTCTTACTCTCTCTCTCTCTCTTGCCATCCTTCGCTCGGCTCACACTATGTCTGACTGAGGAGGAAGAGGAGGAGGAGGAGGGGATAGAGGAAGAAGGCAGGAAGAAGATAAAGAAACAAAAAAGAGAGAGAAGATGTTCTCTGTATCGCTTAAGTGCCGCTTAGGGGTCATCAGACGCCGAACAAAGGGTACGGTGTGTGTGTGTGGTAGAGAGTAGGTTTCTGCAAATATGTTGCCACTGTGTGTGCCAGCTGTATGCTGCTCTGTGTGTATAAGTGGTTTTGATGCTTGTTTGATCGTATCTTTGATGTGTGTCATCATTAATGCATTCATTTGCAAGTATGTGCAGTTTGTATCTTTACATCTTTATATGTGGAGATGTGGGACTTGAGAATATTTTTTTTGTGTGTCTTTAACAGTTGTGTGTGTTTGAGTACTTGCAGGTGGAAATCTTTTGTGTGTATGCATGTGTGAATCTAGTACATTTACATGTCAGTGTGTGTGTCTCTGTGTGTTTCTTAAAAGGAAAGCATGACCCTTCCCTCCTGCTGATATTGAATTCATGTTATTTTCCTGTCTGTTCTCTTTTCTTTCTTTCTTCCTCTTCTTCTTCTTCTTCTTCTTTTCTTTTCTTTTCTTTTTGCAACTTCCTTTCCACTTCCACTTTACTACTGTTGGACTACTGTTGGACTGCAAATGCTGAATGTCCACAGGAAACCACAGAAACTCTGAATAAGCTTTATTTTTAAACTGACATAATAAGTTCTCATTATCCTCTTAGCAAGTGCTAACTGATTTTCTTTGCTGGTGTTGGGAGAAATAAACCACTGAGTTTTCTGAGTCGTGCTAGTCAGCTGTTCAACAGGTTGCTTTCCTGTGTTTGGGCTGTCTGGTAAGAGTGTGAGCTTCATGTGGATTTCTTTAGCACAGAAACAATACTTTAGGTAGTTGTGACCATCTCATCCTAACCAGGACTAATGTTTTCATGTTAGAGAGGTCTGCTTCAGTTGACCAGAATCAGCCTGTTTGGTGTTTGGTTTGAAATGGCAAGTTTGTACGTGGAGATACATGTTGGTACAAGTTTACTGCGTATTTAGACAATGAGTAAATCCTGTTTGTCCTTGGAAGAAGTCAGATCTTTTCACCTTTGTTTAGACTTTTTGAATGTGACAGATAAAAGATAGCAGTCTTGACTGTTATCATAACTAGCTTTTGTTAAAATTTCAGCATATTGGTGCATTTATATTTCTGATACATTTATATGTTGTGCTTGTGTTTCAAATGGTTGTACATGCTCCTGTTTTTTAGAGGGATATCAGTGTAATATCAGCAGTTATCATGTACATCTTGCATACTGCTGTATATTTTACAGTGTATGATGGAAAGTGATGGACATAATGGGTACAACATGTGAGTGTGTGTGGGAGAGAAAGGACAGAAAGAGAGAGGAAAGAAAGAGAGAGTACCAGGATGAGTGCCAGGTCATAAACTTTTATGACTGAACTATATGAAGTTCATGAGTCTTGGTTCATTCAACAATTTCCCTCAATTTAGAGATTGTATTATTTATCACAATTTTACCAATGAATTCAAACTTAATGATAATGTGATCATCTGGAATTGAATGAGGGAGTATTTGTTTATTTGGTGTGTGTGTTTATGGGATGGGCATGAGGGTGTGTGGTTGTTAGATTGTTAAAACGTGTGTCTATGTTTGCTTTTTTTCCAGCATAGGTACACCTTGGTTATATTTTTGTGTTTTATATATACTATAATTTCTACCTGCCTGGTGACTGCAGATGAAAATTAGTATCTGAATCTCATATCTCTCCTTCTGTGAGATTGTTTTTGTGCACTGTCCATGACAAATAAATAAACTGAACTAAACGAAACCATTAAACTAAGAGGCAAATCAGGTTCTATAATCTACTACTCCAGATGAAAATATGCATGCAAGCATGAAAACCAACTTCATCATATAATCTACAATCAAAATGTGTATTTGTATAAACATTTCCTGCATAGATTTTCCTATTTTAGGTTTTGAACCAGCAGTCTTCCAGTCTCACTGCAGCCAGTAAAGATTTAAAAATGCTGTTCCTAGGCCACTTATTGGGTATTACGACTGATTAAACCAAGTTAAACCAAATCTAACCACTGCTGCTGAGAGTCAGAAGACATAATAGTTTGTAGTGTTAAAAGATTCTTATCAAGGTGACCTGACACTGACCCTCCTCCAGCTTTTTCTGCATTGATTGCAGAGCTTGTTGCCCACATCTCTCTACCACCTTTCATCATTTTGTAATGTTTTCTTCCGCATGTTTTTGCCATTTCATTGCACTATAAATGATAACTTTTGCTATCTGTTCATTTATTTATTTAACTTGTGTGTATATTTACCTATTAAGAGGTTTTATTTTTTGTCAGTATGTTTTTTTCTGTATGTGAGTTAATTTTGATAGATGACGGTGGACTGTATATGGTGTAGTGGACCATATGCAGTTGTCTTACTGTGTATCATTACTACAGCAGGAGATGCCTAAATGTGGATGTTTCTGGTATGACATAGGTAGGAACTGAGTGTTGTTCTTGTTTATGCCCATGTGCTCATGTGTATGAGAGAGAAAGAGATACATGTTTGGTTAGTAGTGAAGCTTGGGGCCAGTTTGTTGTGCGTGGTGAAGATTGATCTCCAAATCTCTGCAAGCTGTTGGGACCACTAAAGTCTCTCTCTCCCTTTCCCTCTCTCTCGCTCTCTCTCTCTTTCTCTCTGTCTGTGCTTACTGACTTCATTATAAATGAGGCCACTGCTCCCAGTATGAGGTATGTTTGTGTGTTTGATAGAGGCTTTGTGTGGCAGAAAGAGCAGATATTGTGAGGTCTGTAGTCATATGGTCTGTGTGAAAAATGTACACATAGTTCATATATACAGTATATTTACATGTGTGTTCTGACACGTGTGCATCCATGTGTGAGAGACATGTATCATGAAGCACTGTGTGTCTGAGTGCTTTTGTGTGTTTTGATGAATGGTGTTTAATCTAAATGGAGAGAAAAGTGTGCAGCAGAGAATATGGCTTAATGCCACTCATTAGTCATCTCACTTTTCAATGTTCAGCATTTCACTGAACAGCCACTCCTTAGCATTTTTCTCAAATCCAAAGACATTACAAAACCTAACAGACAAATTACAGTTACAGAAATGACTGCTCCAAATATTAATTTGTACTTAACCAGTGTTTTCTCATTTCAAGAGAGGAAAAGATTGGCATTTTGCAAAATAAGTTTATTTGCATATTTGAAAAGAGGTAGTGAAAAGACTCCTATCTATTTACTAAATTTAAAACTGGGCACAGCTGAATAGTAACTTAGCTAATCACAAAGACTTGTGCTAAGTCTTGTGCTTCTTTCTAAAGGTATGGAAATCTGGCCACAACACAAAGATAAAGCTACACTATATTGCCAAAAGTATTCGCTCGTCTGCCTTCACACACATATGAACTTGAGTGACATCCCATTCTTAATCCATAGGGTTTAATATGATGTCGGCCCACCCTTTGCAGCTATAACAGCTTCAACTCTTCTGGGAAGGCTTTCCACAAGGTTTAGGAGTGTGTTTATGGGAATTTTTGACCATTCTTCCAGAAGCACATTTGTGAGTTCAGACACTGATGTTGGACATGAAGGCCTGGCTCGCAGTCTCCGCTCTAATTCATCCCAAAGGTGTTCTATGAGGTTGAGATCAGGACTCTGTGCAGGCCAGTCAAGTTCTTCCACACCAAATGTCTTTATGGACCTTGCTTTGTGCACTGGTGCGCAGTCATGTTGGAACAGGAAGGGGCCATCCCCAAACTGTTCCCACAAAGTTGGGAGCATGAAATTGTCCAAAATGTCTTGGTATGCTGAAGCATTAAGAGTTCCTTTCACTGGAACTAAGGGGCCGAGCCCAACTCCTGAAA
>VUQI01028116.1:0-14703 GCA_015106735.1 Paratilapia polleni
ACGTCTCAGACAGATGGCCTCACATTTGACTCTAGAATACTATTAATAATAATAAACAAGCCCAAACCATCACACCTCCACCAAAATGGTTGACAGTTGGTATGAGGTGTTCGGTTTTCACCAAACATGCCACTGTGCATTATGGCCACATACCTCCTCTGTCCGAAGGAGATTATTTCAGAATCATGTGGAATTTGGAAACCTAAGCCGTGCTGCCATGTTCTTTTACAGACAGGAGGCTTTTTCCTGGGAACCTGTCCAAAATAAGCCATTCTTATTCAGTCTTTTTCCAATTCTTCTGTCATAACCTTTAACATTTAATATGCTAACTGAGGCCTGGAGAGTCTGAGATGTAGCTCTTGGGTTTTTTGCAGTTCCTCTGAGCATTGCATGGTCTGACCTTGGGGTGAATTTGCTCAGACATCCACTCCTGGGAAGACTGTGGCATTGTGTTAACACACACCCGAATGCTCCAGACCAGCAAACTGCCAAAACTTCTGCTTTTATAGAGGTGGTCACACTTGCTGATGATCAATTAATGAGGTGCATTTGATTGGCAGCACCTGGCTGCTACTTACTATCTTAATTCCAGCAGTGAGGGTGTACTTAGTTTTTCACAGGACTGCACCGAGTCCTGTGAAAACTTTATCTCTCACATGACTGTATTTTGTTATACTAACACAACTATAATCCATATTATAGACACAGTCAACATCATGTGGTTAAATATGATGGGATTCACTGAGGATACCTCGAAAGGTGGGCCTCTTTCCTGTCGTTATAGTGGTCTATCTCCCTTCGCAGGTATCGCATCCATTTCTGCAAGACATCAGGCAAAATATAACAGGTATGTGAAACTACAAAACTGAAAATGTTGTATCTACAGTGTGAGCATTTCTTACTAACAAACTCTGCCAAAACCCAAATTACTCTTATCCAAATAATTAATAAAAAATTTAATGAGACCACTTTGAAGTCGGCAGATAATATTTTTCTTTTGGCATTAAACTTTCAGTTTCTGATCCAAACCTAGGTTTTCACTTTTTGTGTCAATTTAGCCTTAACACATCATGGTCTTCTAGTATGACTCTGGATATAAATAAATGGGGGAATGCCCCTACATTTTAGACTATTTAACACAAGAAATTTGACAGATGTCAGAAAAATATATAGCTCTATTTTTATTAAAGTTAGACATTTAAATGGCATAAAATGATATAATTTATGTAGAGAATTGCACCGATAAAACACATAATAATACTGTATGGTTCTGAAATAGTGTTGTGGAGACCAAAGATTATTCCCAGTATCTAGAATTATTGTAAATCCACACTAAAGCCCTAAGTAAGAAGGCTAAAACTTAATTTTGTTTTAAATTTCTGTGTATTCTCACCCTCCTCTCGTCTTCACTGGCTGCAGAGAAGAACCACGTCCTGTGTTTCTTACTGAAGTGGACGATCTTGAAAGGAAAAACATTACTCGATGTTGTCTCCTCTGCTGCTCTCATCACTCTGAGGAAGAGGATAAATGTAAGATGAGATAAGATAAATGTTCTGAGTTTATTTCTAGCAGTAGGAAATGTACAATAACAACGACATGTACAACCCAGTGCTGCTAATGAGCCCATTCTGCTGACCTGTAATTGACATTGATTCAATGAGTTTATTTTGATTGTAATTTTAGTAAAAATTCATTCAGAAATCCATAAATGATGTAACATGGCCAAATTATTATGGAGTCACTGATATTGATTTAGGCTCTGATCAGACAACCTTCTTCCCTCCCTAAAGCCTCATTCACACATACAGTATGGCCTAGGAAGTGCTGCCAATCACTGTCTGCGGGGAAAGACCTTTTTGACATTGGTCACCACTCCTTCAAGACTCAAATGTCACAGAGCAGCGAACATGAGAAAATCTAAATGCCATGATATTTTGATGGGGATGTTTTCTACTCTTTTTAACCATGTAAACTATAAATAAGTTTCGAAATGAGCAGCTTTATTGTGTCCCAGCTGCTATGTGCTGCTAAGTGTTTCCTGTGGAGTTTTTCAGGTACCCTGAGAACTGTCAATCATATGCACTCGCTCCCTCCCTTTCACTCTCTCTCTCTCTCTCTCTCTCTCTCTTGCATATATTTGTTTGTTTTTTCATCTTATGTTAAAGTAAACCCTATTCAAGAACACTCCTCTATGTGCCTTCGAGCTGCTTGGGGCTCCTGAAACTTGTACTAGGTACTGCAGGGCCATTTTTTGAGCAAGCACTCAACCTCTTTCTGCATTAAACTTTATCACCTAAAAACCAGCATGACCAGCCTAAGAATATCACCTTATGATCTAGGGGTATGATTCTCGGTTGGGTCTGAATCACAGACATGCCCCTAATAAGCACACAAAACAGTACAGGTACAAAGTGAGAAAGTAACTGCCTAATCACAGTTGAGAATGTACTTTCTGTGGCTCATGAGGAAGTGACACTCATCTCAGAATCCTTAACCTCACAGTGCACCTAATGTTCACACAGCACCATTTAAACACGCCTACAGTGCCCGAAACACTCAGTTTAATATGTAGGTTAATGCATGTAAACAATACACAAAAGGGAGCAAAATTCAGCAGTTTGTTTTATGTTTTACTGACCTGTTGTAGCCGTTGAGAGAAAACGCCCCCTGTGGTGCAGCAGAGGTACTGCTCTTAAAGTAGTACACACAGCCCTTGTGGATGATGATGTACCTCAGTGGCCCTGTAAGGCAAGCAACATGTATTAAGAATGTTTTCATACATCCGTACTGTGGTATAAAAGGTGCTGTATCAATGAACAGATATAACTGGATATTGCTCTTTTTTTGTCCATCTTTGTTTTTTATAATTATTATTATAGACTCACATTTCATTAGGCTGAACTGGCTGCCTCCCTTCTTGTGGAGGTATCCTGCAGTGGAAACTCCTCCCGGCATGGTGAGGAGGTTCTGAGCCCCGATGGCTCGCATTGGCACCGGCCAGCACACCTCTGGAGACGACATGGTTCTATGGGAGAACAAAGGAGAGGGTGGGGTGTAAATGCTTTTCTCTCAGACAGGTGAAGATGTAATCTCCTTAGCCACACAAGATCACAGAAATCAATAAGGAAGTGAACACCAGCATGAATAAACTAACAAACAAAAACCAAAAAACTTTGAGGAGACAACATACAACTTCTGCTGTTCTAGAAAGAACCACATCCTCTCTGTTAGCAAAACTGCTTCCTATTTAGGGCTTTCTATCAGCTCTAACACAGAAAACTAGAAGGTAGTCAGCAGTTCATGGCAAAGAAAACAAAAAACAAAATACCTCATTTGTCCTTCTATATGCCCTGAAACATTCTGGAGAAGGGAAGGAGCCAAGACCACCACAGAATAAAGACTGGCCACCCAAAACAACCAGTGATGAAGCCCATTTTTGGGCACATACCCTTAGAGCTGGAGTTACATCCAATAACTGCTATTTTTCTTGCAGAACTTTTGGGGATCCATTTCTCAACAGCTGTTGTTTCCACATGGAACATTTAAATATGAATGACTTTAATCATCAATCAAAAAGGATTTTTTTCAACATTAATTACAGGTTACTTAAAATAGCTCTTTTTATGACTCCCTATGGTGTATTTTTTTACATATCAGTCATTCCTGGAAAGCAATCATAAGAGGGAGTGACCAAAAAAAAAAAGAACTTGACACAGAAAAAACAGTTAATGAGACATTAATTCCATAGTAATGCAAGTAATGATCTACTACTGGTCACCGGTCTGGATAGGGATCTCTAACCTTTGGTTTTGAATCAAAGTCACAAACTAAAAACTAAAAAAACCAAAAAATTCAGACACTGTCAGAAATGAAGGAACAGCTAAGATAACATCGGGCCATATGCCATGAAATACCATACCACTAATGGTAAATGGTCTAGGTGGACTCGCAGATGCAGAGTTGGAGCCCTGCTCTGTCCACTGAGCTGCTCAGGAAATCCTGTTTGACTTGGGTAGCTTGCCACAACTGGACAAAGTTTACTAAAAGAATGAAACACAGGCATCTTTCCCTCAATTTCAAAAGCCTTTTCTTTTGTAAAATCCTGCTCTTACATCTGATCCAGGTGTCGCCTACCTCCTGTTGAGCTTCTTGTTGATGCTCTGAACAGCAGCATTCTCCCTCAGTATGCTGACTGTGGAGGTAAACACAGTAGAAGCTAAAGCCGGCAGGAGGTCCATGACAGAAATGACAAACTGGACTCCTTTTCTTTCTGGCCTCTGAGTTTTATTGTCCCATCAAATCCAAACCAAGAGGGATTTGTCCATCCAATTTTCTGCCGTCTCTGATCAAACCGTGTCTCATTTTCTGCTTTCCTCTCTCTGTCTCTCTCTGGCTGCCTTTGTTGATTGCTATCTCTCTTGCTCTCCCTCACACATAAAGAGACTCAGACTAAGATAGTGCACCTACGTAAGCACAGACATGGATTTCTGCATGAGCCAGTGTACATATTTAGTTCATACAGGAAATAAATAACATCCTGTGTCCTTTTTTTGGGTGTTCAAGGTTTAATGTAAAAATGTGGGTGTGACAGAAAGAGAAAGAGAGAGAGAGAGAGAGAGAGAGAGAGAGAGAGAGAGAGAGTGAAAATAAACATCCCTTCTTCATCTAATGTGTTTATGTGTAGCTTCCAGTCTATCACCAGCATCTGCTGGCCTCAGAGGGAGAGTGTGTATGTGTGTGTGTGTGTGTGTGTGTGTGTGTGTGTGTGGAGTTCAGGAATGAAGTATTTAGGAGGATTTAGTAGGAGTTCATGGCAAAATCCACTCCCTTTCCCTGAGATAAAAAGATCTGGAGAATTACATGTGTATGCATTCATTTACTGATCTTGAAATGCAGGTTGTGGCAGCTCAGCATTAAAAGGCAGCTCACAGGTCACTCATGGGAAAGTCAGTTTAGTGTTGTGGTTAAGGCCTCAGTATATTTCAAATAAACTAGGTCGCACATGGAGAAATAGTGAGGTGATGATGAAATGAACGAATGAGGATAATGGAATGCACTTTAGGACAGAATGTGAACATGATAAGTAGGAGATGGAGTGTCATAAATAATGAAATAAGAGAGCCTGAGACGTAAACCACTGCTTATTGCTGATGGTCTGTCTTTGGAAAGTTACAAAACTGTTGCAGGGACGCAGCCCCCTTTGACTCCACCAGTGGAAATGTGGTTTTCAGTTTGCAGATCAAGACTTAGTTGGAAGCATACTGAGGTTGTTTGAATTAGCCTGTTAAACAATTAGACAATGGCCTCAGTGTCTGAGGTGGAGCTTTGGCAAGTCTGAGGTGGAAGGTCCACCCTACAAACAAAATTTGGTTGGGGCAATGTAATAATAATGTCCTCTGTTGGTGTCTTTTGTGTGCTTTAACATTTCAAATTTGCAGCGATGTTACAAAATAATGTTGTGTATACATTACATTAATGTTCTACAAATGTTACATTTGATAATGCAATATTATAACATTATCCTGACTTTGATATAAGTCATGCTTACATTAATGAAATACACCGTATTTACTTGCATGCTGCAAATATGGTGTGCATATTTTGGTCTGTTGCAAACTTATCAACTTATGACCAAAATGCATGTTGGCATTATGTACTGTAATGTGTTTATGAGGTATAGACTGTGCATAAAGGAACCATCCTAATCATCCACCCACAGTATCATAAATTCATGTTTTAACTGAATTTTACCCGATGAAGTTCTAAAATTAGTTTCTAATAGGAGTTTAATAACAACCAATCCTACAAATAAGGCTCTCTGTCTCTTTTCTGCTTTGAACTTTACCAATCTTTCTTTTTATCTTGCAAATCCATCGAGTATGAAAGTGCAGAGGACTGCATGACGACAGCATTCAAACCTTTTTCAAAGGAGTTGCTGCAGTCAGTCGATTTCCTCGGTGGGGAAAAGTAAATCTGTGCAAATAATTTCTTCCCCTTTCGTGATGTTTTTTGTGCAGTTGACTAATAGCAAAAGGTTTCAACATTGTTTATGTTTTAAGAAACTGAGAGATGGGGAGTTCACAAGACAGGAAGGTGTCATAGTTTTAATGCTCATCACCTCTTCTTCCGAGCTTTGAAAGATTAATGGGTTGCAAGCAGTTGCAAGACACAAACCTGATAGTAGGGACTGGCTCCAGGGTAAGGCCCCGGTAACCCTATCCCAGGCAGGGTAACCATATCATGTTCAGCTGTTCTCTATAGGAGTATTAATTGCTCTTAGTCTGGCCCCTTACCCTGGACCACTTTGCCTTGGGAGACCATACCACGGGGGAATTGCCCCCGACAACATAGCTCACAACCCTCTCCACCACAATAAGGTGGCAATTCACAGAGTATAGAGTAGGTTAGAAGATCTATAGAAATGTGCCAGCTTGTTTTGTAGTAGTGGAAGCTGTAATAGCTATCTTGCTAACTGACCTGCTTGCCATTGTGGACAGACAATATATACTATGTACTTAGTAGTGTAGTGTGTAGTCTGAAGTCTGAATTTTGGTCATAGTAGTGTGATTTTAAAAAGAACACAGAAAGTTTGCACTTATCAAAAATGACAACTGCAACTTTTTGACCATGACTGTTGTGTTAGCTGCAGCATTTTCCAAATTTACAAATTATAAAGTCTCTACAGTCACACATTCAATACTAAAATCTTGTAAACAAAGACAATTTAACACGCACAAACACCAAACATTGCTACAACACAAGTAACATTAATGCCTGACAATTGCAGTTAACCATCTACGCCGTTTTCTCGTAGCATGCTGCATGCAGTTGCGCTTGCTGAAAATAGCATGCAGAAATACAGAAGTAGGTGACTTCAGAGACATAACTGCATGCAACTACCATGTTCCTGATCTGGTAGGCATGTTAGTGGTGTAGTAACTGATACAACTTCTAGCACCATTTAGCAAGGATGTGCAGAAGAACTTTTACTCTGCTATATGTTTTGTTTACAAGGTCACCCAGTCATTTGACCACTGATATGCCAAAAAAATTTAGGGGAACTGTATCCCCCTCAAGTACCTGATAATGTCCCTGTTTAGGAAAAAACAAATCACTGAAATTGTGAGGAAATCTTGTTCAGAGCAGAATAAATATAGCATATACTGTACATTTATTCTGCTCTGAACATTTTGTTGAATGGATGGATGGATGGACCCACCTCCAACAACTCCAAACATGATGTTTATTAATAATGATGATGACTAGATACACTGCAACAGTCTAGGCCAGAAGCTGTGGTTTGGGGAAGGCCTCACTGAGGATTGGCAGCAGCTCCCCGGTCTGACAGATCCACCCACCTTGCTCAAGTTCCAACAAAAGTAGCCTACTCTCATTTTGAGTTGTACCTTCTGTTAAACGCTAAACACCATGCTGGCAAAAACACTGTGTTAGGCTTTGAGAATTAGAACAGAAAGTATTCTCGTGGACATAGAGGGAGTGAAACCTGTTAGCTGATAACACAGGCAGGTCTAAAATGCAACACATCATCAGGGTGAAGCTTCTGCCTGTTTCTGACCTCAGACTGCCCTGCTTTTTGTGTGTGCGTGGGACTTCAAAAAGACACAAAAAAGCTATCATGTGGTTCGTGCTCCAGCTGGCCCCATGTAATGTTTACTGATAAGAATTTGATACAGACCTCAGCACAGATATACACACGCAAATACATGCCAGCCATTCTGCACAGTTCATCTCATCTCAGTCTGACTGAGGTCAGCTGCTGCTTATCATCCACACGAGGATTTCCTGAAGTCCTCGCTACAGCAGAGCCAGCAGACAAAACTGAAAAAACATGATGGTGTTATGACTGTGCGCTCAGCATTTTTACGTTTTCTCTGGGAAGCGGGCTAAATGCCTTTTCCACTGACAGAGGAGGAAGATTGGGATCAAAAGTAGGAGTGGGAATTTTGGGGGAAATTAGTGATTCGATAACAGATCTTGGTGTTACACTTCAAATAAGAAATTAGCTGTGGATTTAACAACAGAGGGACACTGGCCTCAACTCAGCCAAATATTACAGCTGTGTACTCAAAATCAAATTTTATGGTATCAGAATGTACACCTTTTAAAATACAGTACAGTAGAGATGGAGCAAAAAGGAAATCCCGTCCAAATAAATAAAACTAAATTTCCCCTCGCTGCTGTCCCATTAGGTCACTTTCTAACAATGAAAACAATGAAATGCAAACCTTCCCTGTCAGTAGGTTTACAGGCTTTCTGGGTATTGATGTCACATTTACTTCTCCCATCATGTGGCTCTTGCATCACAGATTTCATGACTAAAATAGCGTGTGCAGCAAAAAACCTATTCACATAAAAAAATACAACAGTTTCCAAAAACCTTACAGAATTCCACTAAATAAAAACTGGTTTGCTGTGGGTTTAATGTGAAAAAAGAATATGAGTGTGTTTCAGCTTTAAACCCTCTCACCTCACCTACTGCTTTTTCTAAGTTCCTGAAGAGATACTAATCAGAGAACTGGTGTTTCTCAGGAAGGGAAGCACAGCTCACACATACCAGACTCATTCAAACGTATTTCCCTGGACACACATAAACACAATGTCTGTCCTGAGCAGGCATTAAAAATGACTTTTGACATTTAAACTCTGCGTTGATACCAATTTCCTGTTCACCCGAGATTAAAAACAGTATATCTCTTTTTAAAAATCTTAAAAGACGAGTCTAAAAAGAGTTTAGCTCTTAAACGAAGAAGAGCTACACCCTTTAAGAGCAGACAGACACCAGCAGGCTGACTGCTCATTTTCAAATTGAAAATGAAAGTCGTACGTCTTTAAGATGGAAAACCCCTGATGAATCACATCCCAGCAAACTATTTGTGTTAAATGACTTCATACAACACTGCTGTGGCAAGGGAATACAAGAGAACCTATTTTAATTAATTACAATACAGAGCAGAGCATAAAGTATACTTTCAGGACATTAGATTTGAAATAAAACAGGTTAGAGTTGTAACTTCAGCAACAAAGTGTGTGAGTAGAAGTTAAAACAAACATATAAAAAGGTCATTTTATATTTTAGTATTCCTTAATATCTTGTATTGGAGCAGCTTTTCGCCCTCAACTTATGTTATCCTCATATTAAAATTTAAAATAAAGCAGGAAAATCCCACCAATCAGACAGTGACAGCAGCCTGTATGTGACCTGAAAGGCATAGCCCAGGGCAAACAAAAAAGTCCACTAAACTTTATTTGCTGAAAGTACTCCAGGATTGAAAAGCCTCATGCAGTGTTTTACCAATATGGATGTGAAAACCCTTAAATTAAACGTAAAAAGGAATACTTCCCCATTCTAATTATTTCAGTGTGTTTCTTTATGTGTGTTTGTGTACACCAGATCCCAGTCAAAATGTTTAAATGTGCTATAACTGGTAAAATTAATTCTTTTAAGACACTGCATGCTCATATGGTAGCAACATATCAGTTACAAGGTAGCCCTGGCTTTAAGTAGATCCTGCTTTATTGTCTGTTTGACTGTAATTGGGACCATATTTCACAAAAGTAACATGATATTGTAACAAATTAGATATGAAACCAGCTATTGAGGCCATAAACTCATCAGGAAAAAGTTTACTGAGGTCATAGATCAAATGAGAAATAGGGTCATTCTCTCATAGACTTCTATACAATCACAATTGTATACAAGTCTATGAGACCACTGGAAAGAATGCAGATCTAAGGCAGTTCTGCATTGCCTTCACGTTTGCTAAAAAGCTATCAATCTTTCATATACTCTCTATGTTTGAATCACACCCAATGGGAGGTTGATAGGTCTGCCACAAGCACATAGCTTGATCTTGTCATCTCACAAGTTAAGGAGCACAGAGTTGTTAGCCACATTAGCTTTGACTGATGTTCAAACACACTGGTTTCACACACAATGCAGTAAGGAGACTCCAAAGGCCTCATAAGGTGAGGCCAGCCTTTGAAACCTGAAAGGCTAAACTCAGGAGAAAGATTACTGCCGTGAGTGCATGGTAAAAGCTGGACATAATTATTTAAATACCTTGGAGATAATGTAGGGGATTAAGAAACATAAACAATTAAAAATAAGTGGGAAAAAAACAAGTAACTTTCTTGTTAAGTTTGATATATCGTTTGGTTTCTACAGTGATCTGCAGTGGGCAGATGGTGTTCGTGGTAACAATAATTTCATGGGTTCAACTTTTGAACTGCGCACAGCTGTTATCAAAAATCAACAACTCTATCTCAGAAGAGGGGGGTTTTATAGCTTTGCAGTTGTGTTGTTTTGTTGTGAGCTCTTATTTTATTTATAAACCACAGACCATTTTCAAATTAATACGTGCACATACGCACAAGTACCTCAGTATGTGTGTGTCATACATTTCCCCAGGTGTCTGCATGCCGCTAACCAGTGTCCTTGCAAAGTGTGTGCTTCATGCTCAGACCTGCTAACGAACCCCCCCCCCTCGACTACACGCAACCCCAGGCTGACTCAAGTGATACAGGTAAACCACCAGCCCAGCTGCAGCTGACATCGTCCGTCCTGTACAGGAAACAGTGCCATGTGCGCTGCGTTTCATGTCTGCAGCGCACTTCCTGTTCCCCACCTCCCCCACGACCGACCACAGTGGTTCCTCCACTAGTTCAGCTTCACTTTTTTTCATTGTGACTTTAATACGCAGGTGTGAACACACAAATAGAAACTGAGGGTTTTTAGTTGGGTTTATCTTAAGTCATCAGTGATTCCTTACTCACTTCTTTGAAGCTGTCCAGATGAGAATGGTTAACACAGCTAAAGTGTTGTAGGTGATGCCCAGTTTGTCATTTCTTTTTTTATGGCATTAGCAATTTAGATGGCACTCTTTCTCATTGATGCCTTTTTTGAGTTCAGTATGCACTATGCAAACACCATTGTGTGCTACTTCTAGGAAATAGCCACAGCCTCATACTGCATTTATCTGTAATTTCAATAAAAGATTGGTTTCCTCTTATTGATGTGAGTGATCTGTCATCAGCCTTGTGGAACCACAAGTTGACCCACTGCTGGTTCAGTGTACCATTTTTTATTTATATTTTTTATTTTAAGACGAAAGCTACAACCATTAAATTAGCTAATGCACCTTAATAACTTTTTGTTCCTTTTAACAGTTTTCATGAAGTGGCTTACGAAAAGATAAAGAAGTTAGAAAAGGATTAAAGAACCAGGCATTAAGGTATAACTTGAGTTTTTAGTTGCTCAGCTGATATCTGCTACAAAGTGTTTGGAGACCACACTATGACCAAAATTATTGCGACCCTGTGCAATGAACTTGCAATTTTGTTGCCTTTGCATGGTTGCCTCGAACAAGGGGACCAGGTTGCAGTCAGTTGCCACCTTCAGAGTAACTTTGGTGCATCAAGACAATCATCAATGAAACAGCAGTAAGATGGAGTCACTTTGCTATCAGTCTGCTACCAGGTTGAATGGGGTCAAGATGGCAATTACATGCAGTCTGTGTGTGATAACAGAGCGATTAATTGCCTTCAGATTGAAAGTGGTCGCCACTACTTGCAATCGGACGTTGAATTTAATGCAATCACTGGGCAACCACCGATTTTTAGTAGTTGTAAGGAGGTAAATCATTCATCGCTGTTGCAACAATGCTACTATATATAGCTATATCTTTTACTTTCTCTTCATCCTGTAAGTGGGAAATTCCCAGTGTCCCTTCTCTGTCTCTTTACTCTTACTTGGTGTGGATAGATTTTTTTTTTTTTAATCCATAGAGCCAAAGATCATTTATTTTGGCCTTATACTTGTGGTACTGTTACTGAATAAATTTGGGAATGTGGACACAATAGCCCAGGGCGTAAGGTATTGAGTCAAAATCATGGTTTCTGTGTCTGCATGGGTAAATTTCATCATCAGCCAAACATAATAAACAAAGCAGCTCCTCTTCCTGCTGTCAAGAAGTTGCTATCAGTATTTCTACAGTGTGGAACATGTCAGCTGTACCTTTATTTATAACTGGATGAGCAAACTGACCTTTAAGCCATAGCACTCTGAGTCTGAACAAAAGCTAAAAATGCAAAAAAAAAACATTATGTCAGAGACATTTTATGCCCAATTGTGTCTTCTCTTTGTGCAGCTAGTCAGCAGTTGAGTCTCCAAACTCTTCAAACAAGGATATAATTTTTCTTTTCTTTACAAAAGAAAACTAGATGGTGATAAGTTTAACCTTTTGAGGAAGGTTTTTATTGGTTTATTTGGCCACCTAAAGAGAGAGACAGTTTTCTGTTACAGTTGTTACTGTTACAGGTCAACACTATTAAAACAACTTGGATTTATTTATTAACAGCTGTAACCTGCAAGAAGCAATATGTTGCATGTCATTTTGGACTTTAATTTATGTGAATGCTTTGTGTTTCCAGTACCATCTCCTTAGTAATGTGTGAGATGAATTCAAAGAACAAGTGACCAACGGTGGATAGGAATGTCTGGTTTCTTAGTGGTAAAGAAAATTGGAAAAGAGGAAGAGAAAGAGAAAGTACTCTTTTACTCTCCACACACACCTGCAGCAGTAGGCTCATAGAAAGCTGAAATAGTAAAAGCAGGTCCTCTTTCTCTACCTGCATCATTCCTTCCTGTGTCCAAATATGGCAGTGCCTCTCAACAGGAACTTCACATACTGTCACACTTCTGTAACGGCTGCAGGAAGGATTCCTCACAGACTGATGCACACAAACACACAGTCTCAGTCTTTTGCTGTAAAGTTTCAAAGAATAAAAATCCTACTGTAGTTGTTTCCTGTCTTAAAGATAACAAAATATAAACAGTAATTTAGCTAGAAAGAGATAAAGAGGTAAAGAAAGGTACACAGAATGAGAGGCAGGAAGAGAGGGTTGAGATTTTGCTCTCTGACTGGATGCCCACCCTCCCCCACGATACAGGGGTCGAAAATAAGAATGCATTTCCCGTAAAGGTCTCATCTTTCTCTCTCTCTCTCTAACACAAACCCTGCTGAGGAATTACCGTGGCCACAACTGACGTGAATTGGGCACCATCGTGACAGCTTATCTCCACTGGAAAATAAAGTCGATTTTTCTCTGAGGAGACAAACTAAAACCAAGAGTCATGATTTGATTTGATTTAACGCAGCGTTGAAAAGCAAAACTGGACCTTTGGCAAAGTATCGCTTGCATATTTTTAGAGGTGAAAGCAACAAACTACAACTCCCCTGTTTTTGTAATGAATTCAGGCAATTTTTTTTTGGATACAGTTATTTAGGAAATACTACAAATCCATACTTTGCATGCTTCTGTCTTCCTTGTTCCTTTGTTAATGTACAACAATCACATTCCTGCTCCGACTTTGGTTTCAGAAGATAGTTGGCACGAAAGTTTCATTTTAGAGACTCACACCTACACAGTTTCAGCCTCACCTTTGTGTGTCTGTGCCCATCGCTGTCTACATTCAACTCTCATGCATTTACACTTGTAGCCTACAGTTTATAGTGTCTCACATGCACTAGTTGTGATTTATAATTGATTACTTGTGTTTGTTATGAGTGAGTACTATTGTTATATTTTAATAAAGAGTCAACACTGGTTGTTCCCACATAATAGTATGTAAATCAGTCCGCTTCCAACAGAGTATTCCCAGTTGCCTTTGTTATATCGGTATTATATACCTAACTGTAATATAAACACAATAGTATTTAAAGGGGGCCTGTTATGATTATTTCATACTCTTGGACTCTACTTGAGTAGCTTTGCATGACTCACAGTTCAAAATAATCCTTAATCGTCTTATACTTGGCCTTTGTGCAGTTTTGCCCTTTGCAAACATAAGGTTTAATATGGACTTTTAACTGAATACTATTGATAAAGCATTAAACATCATTAAAAAATGAGTTAATAATATTCGCTAAAATGCAGTTATTTTTAGTATTTTTTTCCACCACTGTCTGTATGTGGAAACCAAACCAAGCTCTGTTGGTAACCTTAAATATTTATTTAAAAATGTCAAAAGCCTTTTTGTTGGTCTCACAGATAATTTCTGTCTATTCTGACAATAT
Source organism: Paratilapia polleni (assembly GCA_015106735.1). Lineage (NCBI taxonomy): Eukaryota > Metazoa > Chordata > Actinopteri > Cichliformes > Cichlidae > Paratilapia > Paratilapia polleni. The sequence goes on from VUQI01028116.1 coordinate 14,097, forward strand.
GTCTTTTGCAAACACTGTGTACTTGAGTACACTGCACTTCAGTTCAGCTGTGGGGTACTGTATGTTTTTTTACAGTTAGCAAGTCATCTTTATTACGGTAATATAATGCTGTTTCGTCAAATGTTCCTACGTCCCCCTGTTGCGAACAAAGTTTCCTTTGGTGTTGGAGCCGCGACTATATTGACTGCAGAGAGAGAACAGTTCCATTTCAGAGACCTATAAAGCTCATATTACAAAGTTGGAGGGATGGTGGTCACAGATGTCACAGGTTTTGTCACAATGTCACAATTTATTTTTGGGTAAAATACGTCCAGTTTGCATGCGGAAAAATGCCAAGTTGGGAGTGACACACCTCTCTCACTATTGCCATATGCAGGTGGATCAGTGACTACAGATGTCAAAAGATACCTTGTGGGTGCCAGATTAGCTCACTGGTTGAACAGGCATCCTGGAATGCAGGCACCTTGGGTTTAAATCCAACCTGTAGCACTTTGCTGCATGTCTTCCCCTGCTCTCTTTCCTGTCTCTTCTTCCCTTTTTGCTATCAAAATAAAGGTGAAAGGCCAAAAAAAAAAAAAAAAAAAAAAAAAAAAGAAAAAGAAAAATA
>VUQI01028116.1:14723-25697 GCA_015106735.1 Paratilapia polleni
TTCCACTTTTTGAAAAAAAAAAAAAAGAAAAAAAAAAAAAAAAAAAAAAAAAAAGACACCTTGTGCATGAATAAGCTTCACCAGTGGCTTTGACAAAACAACGATAATTGATAACCCCGGGGATGAGAACGAGCTGGATAAGCTTGCAAGACATGAGAAATCTTTTAAAGAGGAAAAAAAAAACTAGCGTCTTTCAACCTTTGAAACAACAAAAACAGTGTTTAGTTGAAGCATTTTGTCAGTTTTTTTAATGTTTATCATCTAAACATCTCAGATGGTTGCACAAAAGCAACTGCCCAGGGATTCCAAGAGGTGAAATTAAAAAATTAGAGAAATCTGATCTAAAACAGAATTTTCTTACAAAACCCTCACAGATACATAGGTAAAATGCTATTTATACATTAATATATCACTAATCTAATAATGTCACTCACTGGGGACTTTTTACTCTTGAATCAACACTTCTACTTTTGAAGAAGTACATTTACCAGCTGATACTTAAGTAATATTTTGAACCCACTTTATAGTAAGTACTTGTAGTAGTTTTATTCTTGCTGTTTAGATCCTGGACATGTATCTTCAGCTTCAGTGGCTAAAGCTCACCTTGTGAAATATGCCCACTAACACAAGATGCATCCAAAAATAGGACGTGACCTAATGTGCAATGTACTGTCATGTTATTTTGTAACTTGGTTACATCATATTTAGCTTCATTGGATATACACTAAAAACCTCACGTTTCACACTCTCACACTCTCTCATTTTGCTCTGCTACAGGAGATATTATATCATAGGTGCTTTATATTCCCAATTGTGGCCTTACTTGATCGTACTTCTTGTCAAGCTGTTTTTGACTATACAGTGACAGAGTGAGTGTTAAGAGTACAGTACGTGTTACTTTCACTCCCTTGTAGGTGTTGCTCGAAATGAACTGACTTAACTTCTGTTCTGTTGAAAGGTGATAAAATGCATCTGTTTCAAATGTGGCGTGAGAAAATCTGGATGTTCGCTTCGGACTTTCCGACTTCCAAACAGGGTTTAACTTCTTCTCTGTACTTAAGGCTGACATGTTCCACTTCACGTAGGAAATTCTCTAGCTAAAATTTGCTGTTTCACTCCAGCCAGCAGGTAATCCAACCATAAATTCCCTTAGTTAGATTATTGTAACATGGAAGAAATTTAACCAGATCAAACGCCAACCAATAATGATGATGCAAACCTCAAACTGAGTGATTTTGCAGACCTGAGGCCAAGATGATTCAAAAGAACCACTAAATACCAGATATCTGCCACTTGATAAACCCAAAAACCAACCAATGACTTAGTCACTCCTTCAAACGAGTCTTAGAACTGGTCACCAAAATCAGGGAAGTAAGGATGTCTTCAAGGACACATCCATACAGAGTCAAGAAAAGCTATGCCAGGCTCAGCAGAGTGAAGATAATGTCTGAACTTACATGATATCCCTTTGTTCCCGGATACACATCCTGGCGCTTGGTTTGGAGCTCCGTGCAAACGACTTCTTCTTCCTCACCGAAGGAGCAGATATGTCGGCGGACATGACAGCAGCAGCACAGGACAATATACCACCATGCTTTTCAACCCACGTGGAGAGATAGAGGACGGATGTACGGTCGAATGGCCGCAAGTAGAAGGACTCGAGTCAAAGATTCGAGATCAGAAGAGTTTTTACGTGTGGAAGCATACGAGCAGAATGCAGATGAATGAAAGAAAAGACTGAAGAAGTGATGTAGAAAGGGGTTAATGGAGGAAGAAAACCAAAAAAATTAATTAAAGAATGGGATAGATGAGCAGAGAGAACAATCAGCTGTGTCGGTTAGGAAGTCTGTTGATGGTCTGAACCCCTCATACTCTGCCAGACGTTTCCTGAGGGGGGCTCCTCCTTCAGCCCTGCCACCTCATTGGTTGACTGGTTTCAGCATGTTCCTTCCTGCTTCCTCAAACACCGCAAGTGATTGGCTGCCGCTTGCAGCCCACGCTTCTGCAAACACATGCCTCACACACTTGGAGACCCAGGTCCTGAGAAAGAGGCCAGGGGACTTTCCATAGCATAGGACTGGAACAATACAGGGGTCAATCACACACACACAGACATGCAAACATGTCTACAAACACACTCTGAAACAAAGCTGTTTCTATGAGAAGTTACAGGTGAACTTCTATGCTACTTTCTAGTTTATAGTATCTGAAATGTGCCACTATATGAGACTCCAACTTCCTTTTGACCATTAACACATACCTGTGGACACTACATGAACGACTGCTTTCTACCTAAAGCCCTTAAGTAGAAAGCTAGAACAATAATTCAATTCAATTCAATTCAATTTTATTTATATAGCGCCAAATCACAACAACAGTTGCCTCAAGGTGCTTTATATTTTAGGGTAAAGACCCTACAAATAACAGGATGGACCTGTGTTGGAGTGCATAAAGTTGTGACTGCTAATGCATTTCAACTCAATTTTAATTATACAAACCCTATAATGTTAGAGAGAGAAAACTATCTGATCAATCAGATTGGGGTTGCATGAGTAAGCACTTGGTGATGGAGGTAAGGAAGAATTCCCTTTTAACAGGAAGAGCTCTCTACCAGAACCAGGCAGCCATCTGCCACGGCCAGCTGGGAAAGAGATGAAAGCAAAGAGGAGCACAGAGAGACCGATGACAACATACTGGCGAGGGCAGACAAAATTTAATGACATGGAGGACTGGCATAGGGAGTGAAAAGAGGTAAGTGGAGGGAAAGTGCTCAGTGCATCATGGGAAGTCCCCCAGCAGCCTGAGCCTATAGCAGCATAACTATGGGATGGTTCAGGGTCACCTGATCCTGCTCTAGCTACAAGCTTTATCAAGAAGGAAAGTTTGATGGCTAATTTTAAAAGTAGGGCAACTGTCTGTCTTCTGAACCCAAACTGTGCCCGTCTCACTAAACATCTGCACCAATACCTCCCCATGCTTATTGTGTTCACAAATTTGACCACATTATCAAAGACTAAAATCCTCTGTATTTTTTTTTTTTATTATTTTAGTTTAGTTTTTTGAGTACAAAATATTGTTTCACTTAGATGTTTGAGAATTCTAGCTTTTAAATTAGAATAATTAGACTTCTAGTTTTTAAATATCACAAAATGTTTTTCTTTAAATACATCTAGGTTTAGTTTTAAGTTTAATTTTAGTTAACTATACTAACCTTGGTATTATAGGCTACAGAAGTCTGGTAAGTTCACTTCTTTTTATAAATCCACAAACACCACCATCAGATATCTATCATTCTTTTTTTCCCCACATCTGCAGCACTACTGTGAACACGCAAGATGAACTATGATGTATAAGATCCGCACGCACCCTCTTTAAAGTGTGTATGCTACTTGGAAATGGGTTTATATTGTAAGAAACTAAACCAGTTATGCTTTTAAAAAATGACTGGTCCTGTATCAGTTTCTCTCTATATTTTTCCCTTACATCTTGAATCAGTTGCACCTTTCTTAGCTTTGTTTAGCATTTCTGTCTCCACTGTTCCATCCTGAACTTTCCCCTTCTCTTGTGTGCCCTTCCAGCAAGATAATGCACCATGTGACAAAGCTTATATCATCTCAAACTGGTTTCTTGAACCTGACAGTGAGTTCACTGTACTCAAATGGCCTCCACAGTCACCAGTCAATCCAATAAAGCACCTCTGGGATGTGGTGGAATGGGAGATTCCCATCATGGATGTGCAGCTGGAAAATCTGCAGTAACTGTGTGATGATATCATGTCAATATGGATCAAGAGCTCTGAGGAATGCTTCCAGCACCTTGTTGAATCTATGCCTCAAAGAATTAAGGTAGCTCTGAAAGCAAAAGGGCGTCCAGCATGGTACTAGCAAGGTGCACCTAATAAAGTGGCCCTGTGAGTGTATCTGCAAGTTCTACTTTGTGATTCATGCAGTGCATGATGGTCAGGTTAGGATTCATCGTTACGTCCAGAAGCATGGCTGCTCCTCTGTATCTGCCCATCATAGCAACTGCATCAGCTGCAAGCCAACAGGCTGAGATTGCAACATTTCTTGCCCTGCATATCAAGGCTTCCTAGCAGGATGTCCCAGACAGCAGCCCCAGAGCAAGACTGCAAATCAACAAGTTAAATAAGAAGATGCAGATCACACCTTTTGGTGTAGGTGATCAGGTATGTGTATGACACTCTGACACAGTATTTTTCTGTGAGGATCCTGCCACATTCACACTGAAACAACCTTGGTATCAAAGCCAGCCTGTGTTCCTCTCCAGCCTGTGGATGTTGGTATCTTCAAGCTTTCAGACACACTAAACAGAGGAAGCTCATGTCATATCAACCTTTGCGTAACTTCTTGATTATTGTCAAGTTCCCATCATCAAAAGGGGTGGCTGAGGTTATATGGTTGTTATATCAACTGGTCTGAACTCTATCAGGTGATTAATTGCTTACTCATATACATGATGTGGCCATCTATTGCCAGATAAAAAGACTCCTGTTCTCACAAAATGTTGGGTCACTGCTGAACACAATGTTGTTCACTGCTGTGGGTCACTGCTGAACATAAAACACCTACACAGCTTTGTATACTCATTGCATTTGTATATTTTTATGTTTTACATGAAAAAGCTTCAGAACCTTTTTCTTCACTAGAAGTGTAACCTAATTATAGCTGTCAGTGCATCAGATGGTATAAATAAACAAGTAACTGTTTTCATATCATCTGAAGTATGAACATGTATGGTAAAACGGTGCTCATGCTGCTGCCACAGTGTAACTTGATGCAACACAGGGAGCTAAACCTGACTGCATCTGCATACCACTATGCTGAAAGTGGCCCATACTTTTAAAAGTGAGTCGGTAATCAACAAGGAGAAGCTGTTGTGTGCCCAGTGGCAGCTTTGGGACATGATGTCTATGCTGCAAGACAAGTAGGTTGGATAATCCAATTTTATTTTATGTTTATTTGCAACTGTGTCAAGCATGGTACTGTAATAGGATGCCACCATTACAAGTCAGTTCATGAAATTTCTTCCCTTCTAGATATTGAAAAATCAGCTGTATGTGGTATTATTGCAACATGGAAGCATTTAGGAACCACAGGACTCAGCCATGAAGGGGCAGACCACACAAAGTTTACACACTATGTGCCGAGAGCTGACGCACATAGTGTGTAAACTTTGCGTTGACTCGATAACTGAAGAGTTCCAAATCTCCTCTGGCATTAACATCAACACAAAAACTGTGTGCCGGGAGCTTCACGGCATGGCTTTCCACGGCCGAGCAGCTCCTGTAGGAGTAATGTGCATGTGGCCCAGTGCTTTGGCCCATATAGTGTATTTTCATGTTAATATCACAGATAATATCAGAAATAATTGTGTTTTTGTTTTTTTATCTATCATTTGCACTGTTATGGATACAGACTCTTTCATCTCCCTTCACTAATATTCTGAGTGCAGTTCATCGGATTCTTTACATGGGATTATTGTTCTTTTCCAATTTTCCATATTACATTTTACAAAAATAATATTAAAGTGAATTCTTTGGCAATGTAAATCAAGTAGCCTTAAACAACACATAGGGTAAGATAATTAGCAGTCTATTGGTAAAGGATCCCTTTAACATTTTTAACTTTGATTTTTAGTGTGATTTTGAATGAAGAATGATGAATTTGGTTTCCACTGACCGTTGTTACGTTATTTTGTTCTCAAATTACACAATGCATGTCAGTAAAGATTTTCAACTTGAGTATCAAAAGCTGATGTGTGATTTAAGCGTTCCCTATTTATTGTTGTTATTTTTTTGAGCAGTATATATATCAGTAAAGCTCACCTGATTTAAATTTGGCTGATCTCCTGTTCAGTGTGGCTGCTATTTTCAGGTCACTTTCTGAAAGTTCTGGTCTGATCACTTGCACTAAGTGTGCTGTGATTTCACCAGACTTGTGTGGACCCACATTTTGTGTGAAGGATGATCACTGGTTATACATTAACTGAGCAGATTTCAGCAGTTTTTAGTTGAAGACTCTGTAATTTGAAGGCAGGACAGGTGATTTGTTTTTCAACATTCATGGGGCTGTACACTGTGAATTTGTCCCTTAGTGTGAGACTGTTAACATGGACTTCTAATGTAGAACCCTGAGGGATCTGAGGAAGAACATTGAGAGGAAATGATGTGATGTTGTGCATGCCAGCGTGCTCAAAATTACAGTTTTTGGGCCTCACACACACAGTATTGTTTTTGACACACTGGAAGAGATCCAGCACAAATGGCAGTGGCACAAGTGCAATGGTACACAATAAGACTACTGAGAGATCTCTTAACAGCAGTTCTAGATATCCAGAGGTACATGAGAAGATGATCATGTAACTGAGATCATCCAAATTCAAATCAGGTATGGCTGATTTTAATAAGACCATTCCTGTACCTTTTGCTTACTTATTGTGTATATCAAAAAGAACACCACATATATGAACATCTGAGTCACCAGAAGGTAGTTGGAGAGGATCTCACACCAAAAACTTCATACAGACTCCTGCTTATAATTAAATTTAGGCAACAAACACACTTTATATAACTCAAGGATTAGAGAAAGATCTTGGTTTTGGGCAAGTGTTTAAAATCCTGTTGTATCTTACATCACAGTGGAATTTTGGCAAGAAAAAAATGAACCAGTCGTACAGTCAGTATTGTTTCCTTATAACCCCCACAAAGTTGATTCTGTTCTGATGTTGCATTTTCAGAAAATGTTGCATCCAGATGAACAGAATCAGCTTCCTGGGATTTCCTTACGTGGATTTTTGAGCATGGATCAAGACATTTCCTTGTAACTTTAATCAAAAAGAGGAACCAGCTGCAAGTTACCTTCAAAATGTAATTGCTGTTGCAATTTAGCTCCACAGAAATGTAGTTTCTATTTATAATGACACTTGAAGATTCTTTGGTAAATGCTAAACTGGATCCTCTCTAGTTTCTAACTTCCAGCTATAAATATCTAATGTGACTCAGTAGATGATTACCAGAGTTGTTGCAAAACCTTCCTTATTCCTTGCTCAGGCTAGAGAGAGTTGATCTGTCAATTGCTTATCTTTTCCAGGAAGTTAACTGAATAAATTATTCAAAACTGATTTCCCATATTTGAACATTATGGCTTTTTGATGTACTTCATGTCTTGAGTGGTGTTCATTCAAATCAAATCAAAGAAAGAAACTTCAAATTTGCTACCAGCAATTTATGACCTGACCAGTGCCTTTAAAACCTTACATACGTCTTTGTAGGAGGACACTTGTTTAAAATATTAGACTGAAAATCAAGAGGGAAAAGGAGACAAGAATTTTTTGCACTATATTTGTGATGCGAAAGGGCTTCAAGCTGTATTAGTTTCAGACCTTTACTGATGCAGTGAGCACGCCGGTCAACCACACAAACTGCAACTGCATGTAACAGCTGATTAAATTCACAGTATGAGCCAAACAGAATGATTTGCAAGACTGTAGCTGTACTGTAGCTCAATATAAGATGCATGTGGTGACATTTAATATTCATACAAGTGGGGAGTGCTGGTTCCTGTTACACTGAGTCACCATCCGAGTCTGAAACCACGAGGCCTTAGTTTGACAGCAAGAAACTACTGAAATGGGTCAAAGCAAAACAAATTTCTTAGAAACGACCAATGAAACTTCAGACAGCTGCTGCTTCTACTGTATCTGAGTCAAACAATGAATAATAACCTATATCTGACATCAGCGTAACGTGTCAGTGATGTCACTGGTGCTGCAGAACCAGTTTTTGTCCTGCTGATGTCACAGGATGCCACTAAAACAGGAGTCCTCTTCTAACCTGGCTAGCCAGTTAGCATTTCCGAACCTTTGTGGTTTTATCCAGTGGTGGATATGGTAAGGATAAGTGAGTTCATTTACTGCATTGTATACATTTAACCCCAGGGGCAAGGCTAAATTGAAAATATAACTATATAATGTTAAATAATATATTAACCCTCAAGCGACCAAGGTGTCATTTATACAGGCATACTTTTTTCCCCACTGGCTCTATTTGTGTTACAGAAATTACAGATATTCTAAAATGTTCTATAGTTTAGAAATAAGGTTTTCAGGAGGAGTTAACCCAACTCATCTGTGTCAGTTGAGCCATTTCCATCATTATTTTGGGCATTAAGTGTCTGACTCAGGGCTTTAGGGCTGTAAGCCATGATTCACTGCAATACACTCCAATATAGTGATTCAAAGTGGAAAATTACAATAAAATCAAAGCCCATAATGTTAGATATACATATACTTACAAACAACTATGAGAAGTTGCAGGAGAAATAGACTGAAAAATTCATGGCAGGAAACATTTTCATGATTTAAAAAAGTCACAACGGCACATACAAAAAATATAAGTTTTGAAAAATGTTTAAAAAATGTTTTAAAATATTAGTTTTGTGTTTTTGGACTCTCTGTTTGGGTATGGTTCTTGTGTTTTGTTGTTTGGAAGCTTATTGTCCGGGTTTTTCTTACTTCTGTTACCATTAGTCTCTTATGGTTTTAGGTTCATGTTTTCTTGCCCCTGCCGCTGTTTATTTTATTGTTTATAGTTTTGTGTAATTTCTAGTTGATTCCTGTTGTTCATTAGTTCCAGGGGTTTTGAATTCCTTTGTATTTTGTATCTTTAATTAGTATCAGGTCTCTAAGATTCTTAGTCTTTAGGTTTTGTTACTTTGTGTTCTGTTTTCTGCTTGGTGTTTTGAGTTGTTATTTATAATTGATTCCTTGCTTTAGTTTAGTCTACCCTCCCTAGTCTTTGTCTCTATGTTAGGTGTTCCTCTGTTATGTTACTTCCTGTTTTATTTTGATATACATGTCTCTTGTGTCTTGCCTCAGTTTTACTTCCTGAGGTCTTGTCTAGTTCAGCTGTGTCTAGTTTCCCAGGTGTCTCCACTCTGCCCTAATTACCCTTCAGTGTATAAATAGTTGCAGTCTCGCTTTTTCTTGTGTCAAACTGTTTACTTCAGTCTTGTGTGTTCTTGCTTTGTGGCCATGTACTATTTTGGAGTTTTCTGTATTTGACTTTAATGAAAGTTTAGTTTTTGGTTATATCAGCCTGTTTCTGAGTCTTGCAATTGGGTCCTGGGTCCTGCTTCCTGCTACAAACCTTGACAAATGGCCTTCCCCTTTGGTCCACTGCCTACCATTCTCTAACACCTTGCTTTTGGGTGCAGCCAAACAGCATTTTGTCAGCTCCATCACCTGACTGCTGAATCTTGGGCTTTAATGTGGCCACATTATTGTTACGGGGCAGCCATGCCTCCTAATACATGTTTATGGAGGCAAGAGGTCTGGTCATAATTAAAATCAGTTTAAAACACTGAATTTCCAACCAATTATTAAGTAGGTTTGGTATTTAATTTTGATAGCATTTTTTTTATTTCGCATGGACCACCTGTGCAATCCTGGAAATACCCCCCTGCTTTACTCTGAACCTCAGAGCAACCTCAAAGCAACCACAGTCAACAGAAAGGGGGTCTATTTGATTCTGTTTCTCTTTGCCTCTTAGATTTTACCGTTTGTCTTCCGCTAGGAGCTGATAAGACCATCAGCATTTAAGATTCATATTCAACATGTAGCTCAAATTAAGATATTTATATATCCCAAAAGGTGGAAATTTCTTTGTTACAGCAGCCAAAACGGTAAACACAGTCCATAACAAAATGGCTTAAATAGAATCCATTAGTTCAATAAAACAGAATGACAAAACAAAATACATAGCGCAACATGGTAAAAAAAAAATTACTCACAAAAAAAGAGCTCAATTAAAATGAAAAAGCACAATAAAAGATAAGTAAAAAATCTAAATAATATAAAAGAAAATGCTATGTAAAAAAAAAAAAAAAATTAAATACAATTAGGAAGTAAAAATCCAAATGTCAGATGACCCTAAAGTGGACAGCGCAAGGTTAAAATATAACAACTGCCATGAGAGAGCAGGTGTTTTTCTGCTGGACAGATGTGCTGCATTGTAAAGAGTTATTGTATATGCTAAATAATTAAAGGATGTCTGTCTTCTGACTAACACACTCTGTTTTGCCAAAAGCAACACCAGCATATTTCATAGTTATCATTATTCTTTGCATGAAAAGATTGGAAGGAGTTTTTTTCACCGTCAAGGAGAAACAGCCATTCATTTACAAAGCTCTGCTATTGAAGTTCCCAAACTACCTCTCATTCATATCTTGTAACTACAATTTACAATCTGGTACATACAATCTAACCTTAATAGAACTAATTTCAGGTACTGTGCGCCATAAACTACAAATTTTCCTCAAGCTAGAGATCTTTATTACCCAGCAACTGCTTTTAATGATGCCTTGTTGTATTGTCTCTATTGATTGTGTTCACATGTTCATATTTTAAAAGAGAGATTTACGTCTGACTGTGTGTGCCTGTTTGAGTAAAGATAAAAAAAAGTAGTTATAAATTCTTATTGTGACTCTGCTGAGATGACATGATAAGCAATTACTCACAGCTCTAACTTGCATGATGCACCTATAGTAGGAGCTATAGGTGTTAAGGTGTGACTTGTACTATGTACTGTATGTTCACAGAACATGCTGCAGAAGCTGTGCTGAAGGGTACAAAGACGAACAAAAATCGAATCCTTTTTGAAGGTTTCATGACAAAAATAAACTTGCATTTAGCTTGTACCTCCAAGCAGAAATAATATGTAACAGATCAGCAGTACCAACAGTGAAATGAACCCACAGCAAGTATCCCGTTAGAAAGTATCTTAAAAAATTATCCAGTTACGTTAAATCAGAAAAACACACATGACTAGACTGTGGCTTTACATGGCTCCACATAAAGTTCAAACAGTGTCGTTCAAACAATAAAAAAAGTTTATAACTTTTTCTACCCCAGGCAAGTCCATAAAAAAACAAAACCCCCCCCCCCCCCCCCCCCCCA
>VUQI01028117.1:0-31565 GCA_015106735.1 Paratilapia polleni
TCGAATGAGGTGACGGTCATCCTGGTCAGTGGAGAGTTGTTTTTGGCCTCTGCCAGACTGTAGCTTTGTTGTTCCCAATGTCTGCTGCTTGACCTTGTTCTTATGAACCGCCGTCTTAGAAATTTGAAGGATGGAAGCAACCCAACGCTCACTGTATCCCTCTGCCAGTAAAGCCAGAATTGAACCCTTCTTTTCCTCACACAAAACTTTTCTTTTCATTTCTTTTGGCATGCTCAATAGTTGTTTTTTTTTTCATTCCAGTTACTTTTGATGTATTACTAGCACTGTTTTTGCCATCCAGTTGGTCCTATTGCAAGAGGATAGTGATGACCACAGCAATGGTTTTTATACTTTTCCACGTTAAATAAGATTTGGTTCAGATGATCACGTCATCAGTACCTTATTAGGTAGAAACATGTGTGCTTGTGTTGGAATTCAAGAGACACTGGAATGGAATGACTGTCATATATGTAGAGATGCTGATTTCTGAAAAATTTGCAGTGGTCTCTTAATTTTTTCCAGAGCTGTAAGTTTTCATCTCACACTTTTTACCCAGATACAGCCATAAAGAAATGTCTTTTTAAAGGCCACGATGGGCAGGCCAGAAAAGAACATCCATGAATGCCTGGTGCTTTCTTGCTTCCTATATCACATGGGAGGTGATCAGAGTAGCATGAAAGTCTGAAGTTAAAAAAATATGTTCCAAGCTACATAAGAAAATCCCCACGGCATTTAACATCTAAGTTGACCGCTTCTGGCATTTGCAGGTATTTTTTTGATGTACAGTTCTAGAGTTACCCCTCATTTCTTTATATTTTACTAGGAAAATAAGAAATTAAATATGTGCAAACATGTGAGTGAAAAAGCAGCCAATGTCCAAGGAAAAACTTTGTAAGACCTTCAGAAAGCCTGGAGAACTATTGGTCAAGACCACTTTTAAAAATTAGAAGAAAGTCTGGCTCCTTGGATGCAAAATGTAAAGAAATGGGTGTGGCTCGAGACTTTTGCACAGCAATTACCTAATTAGCTAACTAGCATGCAAACTAGTAGGTGGTTAATAGGTCATTCAGCAAGTAAATCTTTAGACATTTATTTGTCCGTTTAAGCAGTGGTCTGCTGGATGTGTTTTTGTTTGGACCATGGATAACATTGTTTCCCATTTGCTGTTAAGTTTTATTTTCACTGCCTGTTTACATTCACTTTAACTGTCTGGTTAGGTTTAGGCACTAAAAAGTCTGTGGTTTGGGGTATAATAAACCCCTTCACACCAGTAACCCTTCATGTTGCGAGCTACAGGCCTGTCTAACCAACACCATGAACAAGTACATCAGACACAGCCCAACACTTGTGCACTTGACAATATTCAGCCTAGTGCTGTCTACAACAGACCACCTTGATTCAGATGTCCATGCAGTGTTGCATAGTAATCAGCGACCACACAACACAAGATAACAATACACAACCGAAGGGGGAAAGGCCTGTTTCTAACTGCACAACCCATCAAAATGCTGCTCACAGCCAAAAGTTTTGAACGTCCAGGTCCAGCTCTCCAGAGAGCTTTCTATTTTTCTCAAGGAGCACTAAATCCCTCCAGCTTTTCTCAGCTGAATACAATGAAATGGCCTGACTCATTCCAGATTCACCCAGAGTACCTCGGCCCTGTTGGCCCTCCCAATTGACAAGGCAACAAAACAGAGCAAAGCCTGGAAAAAATAAAATCCACCGTAGGAGGTCGTGTACTGCTTTAAAGCCAGAGATTCACTTTTCACCTCCTCTTATTAAATGTTTTGCTTTAATATAGCACAGAGTGTTTCTTATGATGTAGCTGTTTGGAGTATTTGTTACAAGAGAAGTGTACACCTCCACTTTTAGAGGTGAAGGAGCAGAAAGCCTCTTATAAACAGCATACAAAGATGGATTGATGTGGCTTAGAAAGTACATGTGTCAGTGTGCTTCAATAGAAAACTTTCTGTGAGTGAACAGTAAGGAGGCTGAAATTAATGTAAACGAACGTAATTAAGTAAAAAGACATGTTTCTGAATGATATATACTTTTTTCTTATTTCCTATTTCTTTCATTTTTATATATTCAAATAAACTGAGTAAATAACAAATAATGAAAAATTTATGTTGGCAGTATAACAAAGAACAGAAATACTTTGTAATCCTCTACACTGTAATGCCTCTTCAAATTATTTTTGTATCCTTAAATTATACTTTTGCATAGAAACAAATGATCTACTGTTTTATCACTGACTAATGTCAAATGTCTGCTTTCTTTTTATAGCAATACAGCACAATTTAAAGCATTTTTTTTTCAGCCCAAAGTAATATCAGCATATAGCCCCAACAATCCCTAGCAATAAACCTGTATGAGAGGCAAAACCCACACTGACTGCAACTTGTAATAACTTAAAGAGAATTGATAAAAAATGATAAAAGTGAGGTAGAAAAAAGTAGGTTTGTGAAAACTGAGGGGGAGTTTTTAAACTTCCATCTAGCCTTCCTACCTGAGATTTAAAGGTCTTTATAATGGGATCTTATAAAAATTATTTTTTAAAGAGCAGGAACCACTCAGGCAGTGCAGACTGAAACTTTAATGCCTCACGCTTTAATGGTATCAATATTTCAGCACAGCTAAAAATACAGTCATTTTAACACAGAAGTGAAAGGGTTGATGCTTTAAAGATACATCATTGATAAATTGCTTTCTCAATTACTACGTTACTCATTTCTGCTGGAACAAGCATATGTATGTTTTCTGATAATTACTGATTAAGCATTTCAGTTCTACACAAGAATCCATAGCTTTAATCACAGGTAACTTTAGGTTATCTGTGTAACCCTGGTTCTCAGAGTAGCATAAATGAGATGTCTCACCAGACAGCCTTTGTTGCTTGGGCAAAGCAAGAAGAGGTGCTTATTTAAGTAGCACAAGCTAATTAAGGGTGGTTGTCGCAATCACCAGTTAAATCAGGATCAATGTAATGAGATAAATCCTTCTGAGGAATACACAGGGAGGTGCATCCTATAGTGAATAATTGAAATGAATGCTAGGATTGAGAACAGTACGTCACTCAAACTTTCTTTGTATCTTTTGTACAGGCCAAGGTAATTCAAAGTGCTTTACAGCTGATAATAACTCAGTTTAAATTTGACATCTCAAATTAAAACCAAAGTAAAATAAATAAACTAGATGCCATTTGTAAAATGTGGACCTCAGCCAAGAACCAACAGTCCACTCTTCTCTGAAGGTCTGCTAACAAACTATCATTAATATCACAGCATTTATTTTTATTTTTATTTTTTTAACATATTTGATACTTACTTATTTACTTACTTGATATAAAGTTATGGTAAAATATGATTCCTCAAAATGAGGTTCTGAGTCCATGTACCAAGCTTGGTTTTGATTGGACAAAGTGTTGCTGAGGCGTGATCTCATTTCGTATTACGCAACTTTGATTTTCTTTGTTTTGTTTTGTTCAATTTATTTTGATCATGTAAACAATATACAGAAAGTCATGTAGGAAAAAATAAGAAAAAAAAATACATACAAAATAAAGCAAAATACACTACAATATTGCACCAATATTTTCTGATTCAGTTTACATATTCAAAAAGGAGTGAGAAGAAGTGCACACTTATTTGATTGATATTTTGATTTTGATTGACTCTGATGGACAAACGCAACAAAAAGCAAAAATCCATTTACTGTAATAATGTTTGTGAAGCTTTGTCTGAAGCTCATCTGTGCCAATTTTGGTGAAGATTGGAAAGTGGCATGAAAAAATATTGAACTTGGCTTAATCCAAGGAATGCAACAAAATCAGACATATGGTTCAAAGATTTTATGCATAAATGCTCCTATAGCATTGACCAATTAGTACTGAGATACTGCTCAAGGCACATAAGCCAAAATTTAATGGGTTCTTCCACCAAAAATGAAAACTGAACCTGGCCAAGGCACTTCTTTGTGAGGTTTGGGAGTTCTGGGTTCTCCCACCATTGAAAAAAAAAAAAGCATCTTAGACTTATGCTGCCTATCTTGGCTCAGAAAACTCTCACCAAAGAGATTCAAGAGTTTTGCTTCCTAAATAATAGGCAAACAAATACAACTTAAACATCAGCTGACACACCATCACACACACATATGAATGTGACGCTCATGTGAGGCTGCGGTAACCTTCCCACCCTGCCTGAACTCTCCCACACTTAGTGTCTCCTGAGCTGTGGAGAGCTGACACAGAGACAGACAGACCTCCCTTTACACAGCTGGACTGAGCAAGACTGATGGTGCTTCCTGACACCAGAGACACGGAAATATGTTGAAACAAACAGGCTGAGGACATCGACCACACACTCACAGAATGGACACCTGTGTAGTGACATTTCTGTTCTTTTTTCTAAGACACAAAAATCCTGTTTATTCCTAAAAGGAATAAATGGCTGCATGTGTAGCACTGTGTATCTGTCTCCGATTTTCTTTGCTTATAACATACAAGAAGTTTTTGTTATGTGTATACTGACAGTGTTGCAGGTCAAAAGGAGTGTTTGCTGGCATGCGAAGTTGGAGTGTTCAGGCACACATAAATGTAACGGTATGGGAGATTTAATCCGGTTACACTTAGTGAGGAGGTGCATTTGAACTCAAACCTACGAACTGTCCCTAAACCTTAACTTAAAGCAAGACCCCAGTGAAAACTAATCAGATCAGTGAACAAAAATGCAAGCAAAACAAAAAGGTCCAAATGGGATGTGAACCACAGTTTCCTAGTAAATAAACCTGCAACACCACCACCCCTCCAACCTCCTAACACAGACTTATCTCTAAGAGTCCAACACTGCTGCAGCTGGTGCATCCAGTTGCTGTTATTGTTATTATTATTGTTATTATTATTATTATTATTATTAGTAGTAGTAGTAGTAAATCTTTTTTTTTTTAAACAGGTAGTTTCATTGAGATTGAGATCTCTTTTTCAAGAGAGACCTGTGTAACAAGAAAATTCCCTTTAATTTTTTTGATAGGTGATAGATAGGACATGGTTCTTAAAAGAGGGTGTGGTATCCAGCCAAAGTCCTAAGTATTTATAACAATTAACAGTTTCAATGTTATAACCATGAAGGGTTTGAATATGGATCATAGCTTGGATACTTTTAGGTGTAAGTAGCATGCACTTAGTTCAATTAGAATTTAGATTTTTTTTGTTAAGAGATTTCTGAAATATATCAAAAGCAGACTGTACATTTACCATGGTGGACTAAGGGAAGAGCCAGTGGCATATAAAATAGCGGGTGGCAGAGATTATTGTTTGTGTACAGGGTGAATAAAAGGGGTCCAAGAATGGATCCCTGGGGAACACCTGTAGTAATGGCAAGAGGGCTTTGCCAGAAGTCTTTAGACTCTACTGTCTGAGGTCTGCCAAATCATGAAACCATCTAATAGACTGATCATCTAAAACAATAGATGACACATTGTGGATGGTGAGACACAGACAGCATGTGACAAAACAACAACATTTGACGACCTGGGATGAGAAGTTGTTCAATTTTCTGTAGTTCATGTTTGGAAACAGCTTTAAAGACAAGTCTCAGTTTCTTATGTGGACCCATTGAGTTGCTGGCCCCTAGCTGAGAGCTGCTGCTTCAGAGCATCAATACAACATCAACTTAAAGATCAAGCACTTTGTATCTGAACAGGTGAAACCCCACTGAGCTATTCGTCTGCTGTTAAATGCATGTTAACGGATCCTGCAGGGGCTTTCCCAGATAAAACTGAACATCTGGCGAAGTGGCTGTTCTTCATCCAGCTACAGACATATTTTGTTTATCCTGCCCCCCTCCAGCCACCCAGCCCTCTCTCCTCAACAGGAGTTGGGTCACAGCCAGCAATGGGCTGCACGAGAGCCTCGCATATTTTGGCAGCAGGTCAATGCTCTGAGGCTGTTCACTTGTCCTCCCTCCCTCTTTTTTTTTGTCTCCCTCCAGCTCAGTTCCTCCCTCCGTAAAATCATGCCATTTCTCTCTGAGCCTCTCGTCACTCGCTGTAGCTGAGGAAACACACAGCCGGTTCTGGCAGCCGGGCTGAGGACAGCCCATTGGACTGGTCTCTGCAGGAGCACTGATTAAGCAGGGGAGGCTTCTCTCCTGCCAAGTTCTCATCATACTCAGCACTTACAGGGAATGACTAATAACTGTGAGAAGAGGGGTGAGGAGGAGAAAGACAAGACAAGCACCCAGAAAGTTAGAAAATGCAGCAAGGGTGAGAAATTCCTTACAAACAAACACCCCTTTATATTCATGTTGGCATTGCCAAAGCTGTGAAATAACTCAAGCAGGTGACATGCGGGACAAGACAATATGGTGCAGGGCCCTGGAGCTGCAACAGCATTGTCAAGCTGACACAGGATTTGCAGTTTTAAATGGAGTGTTTTGTTGTTCATCCCACTGACGGCTACCAATAACGATGATCTGTGAGAGCACAGGGAAGATAGGAGTCAAACACTCCCTGAGCTTCCCTCCCTCTCCTCTCATATCGTCAGACTTTCTGTCTCTGTGAGGTTAGGCTGTCGCTGTGGATACCACTGACCTCGTTCATCCTTGGTCAGGGCTTCGCTGCTCACATCTGAAGCTCAGCCTTTATGATTCCTCATTTCTCACAGTGACATTTTATGATGAAATTCACTTCTGAAGACAGCAAGCTCTCATGCAGGACCAACAAACTGTTTCACAGTCCTAGTTTTCTGCATGCAAGCTGTGAGATCACTTCCTGTCACTGACATCTCTGATACTCGTGGGCCAAGCACGAGCATACAAGAGTGTTGCATGACTGGCAAATTTATCTGAAATGTTGCATCTGAGATGTTGCCAACACTTGTGATCTGAGCATGAACTCACAAAAGGCTCTTGGCAAACAGGACTTCTCACAGAATCCAGACTCATGGGTTTAGAAAAAAATAAGAGTAAGACTGGTGAAAATCAAAAAATCTGTGCTGCGTTATGATCCTCCAACAGCTCTGTGTGATCTTTAACAGACATGCTAATCACCACAGATGATAAATCATACTTTCATTTTGTTTCCTCTGAGCAGTAGCTTTTTCATCTTCATGGTCAGTTTCTGGGTCTTTATCAGCACTCATACACATTTTAGTTTTTATTGTTATCAAAATCCTGCAGTGCAATAAAAAAAAAAATCTGTACCATGATGTTTATAATAAGCTAAAAAAAAAAAATCTTTTAATTTTTGTGTCCGTTGCTATCTTTTAAAAGTAGGTACTTTTATTATCCATAATAAAAGTGAAAAAATTTTCCATGCATTTTTTGAGAGACCCTGAGATCCAAAAATGGCCAGTCACTGCTGTTGGGACTGTATGTTCTGCTCTATCTAGAGGTACACGCTGAGTAAACATTTTACCCATTTTATTTATTTTCTTACCAGGAAAAAGATGAGATGACAGTCTGCTTTGTATGAAACAAAACACTGTTGTAGTTCTGTATTATATATTTGTTAATTTGCTCATTTGAAAGCAGTGACCTGATTTTACTACAACTATCAAGCCATAAATATATGTTCTTAATTGTTTTGTTAATTGTTAATAGAATTGTTTTTTTAATTGTGCCTTTATAGACAAAGTAGCACAAGAAACATTAAACTATTTGGGTCCTTTCATTTGTTTAGTGACATGCATTTGAAATGCCTGATTTAAAAACCTTCATACATGCTTACTGATGCAGCAGCTTACAGCTGAGTTAGTCTTGGCTAATATAGCCTAGCCACCTAGCCAGGCTCCCTCAAATATCGAGGCATCAGTCACTCTGTAAAAATTTCAACCATATAAATTTTTTTTGCAAGGAAAACAATGAAACTGATGAGGAAATTCCCTGGCGTATATGTCAGCCATCTAAGAAGCTGTAAACAGAACGCTGAATCAGTGTGACAATCGGCAAGCCGCATGCTGTTTGCAGTGGTTGCTAAAAAACAACACAAGCTGCTGGGTCTTCAGTGTTCAGCAGATCATGGTTGCACAAGCCAGTGGGTATGTTGTCGTCTGTTAATAAGGGACACTGACTGCAGCTTCCTTATAAATAAACAAAATAAGTAAAAAAAATAATAATTTGCATATCTGATAATTTGTTGTTATTGCAGACTTGATCAGCCAGTTTCATAGTTGATTAAAGGATATCTTAAGAAGAGAAAAAGACAACTTTTCCACTTCCTCTCTACAGCAAACAAATGTATAATGGAGAAGTAGAACAGTGTTTTGTTTCACACAAAGCGGATTGTTTGTACCATCTTTCTCTCACACTGTTGTAGCATCGGCATATGCCACAACTCCAGGAGTGGCATACAGCTGGCTACTTTTGGATGCCACACTACTTTTCTTTATATATAATTTTTTATTTTCTATTATTTTTGTTTAAATGTATATATGTGAGAGTACATTGAAAATATGTCATATTTTTATGTAAACTTAGAAAATATCTTAAAGTTTGGGGATTTAAGAAATATAAGTTCTGACATGTACAATGAAAAACGGAGCACGGTGGCTCACATCAAGAAGGCCATGGGTTCAAACCCAAGCAGGTTCACCTGTGTGGAGTTTACATGTTCTGCACATCCTTTTCTCACAAAAGATTCTGCAGGATTTCTAGAAATGGAAGCAGATCACTGGCAGTGAATGTGATAATTCTTTTGTACAAAAGACCAGATTTCTTTTAGCTGTATCCTTCCATCAAAGGAGCATTCAGATGACGCTCACGTGGATATGATCGAATAATCAGAGGTTTGTTCAGCTAAACCAACCTGCAGATATTGTTCATCTGTTGAATGTGGCTGTGGTTCAAGTTTCCAGCAGAACATTGTTGTCTAAGCATTAACTGCTCTCTTCCCAAGCAGTTCTGGAGACTACCTTTGGAGTAAGTGCACACTGTGGAGCTCCTCTGGAACCTATATCAGGCCTTTTATCTGTTTACTGTATTTGCACCACTGTTAGGAAATGTTGTGATAACTTCACACTGGAGTGGTAGCACTCAGTGGTCACCCTCTGCTCAGCATCTTTGTGGATTTGTATTTTCAACATCTTTAATATAAAAAACATAGATGAAACTTTATATATTCATAAATACAAATGATTCAAAGGTCAGTGTGGAGGCAATAAAGTCCAGCAACTGTTGCTGTTGTGGCTTAAACAAATGTGACCGTTAGTCTTGTTCTGTTCACACGTGCAACAAATCTGCACATGAAACATGAACTGGCACACAGAAATACAAACATGGGAGGAAATGGCAGGCGTGAATCTAGACATTACTGCAGCACTGATGTCACTATTCACCGTCAGATCAAATTAATTAATCCAGCAGCTGTTTCCAGCTCGGACAGAGAGTCACGAAGTACAGACAGATCTTTGATATGCGTACTAATAACAGGTTTGACTTCAGAGGAGAAAAACAAATCTGGTTTTCAGATAAATTATTTTTTTAAAAAGTTATGTTAACTCCAGTGACTCATTCATGTTAAAGTTGTTTTTAAGCCACTTGCTAAACAAGCATGTTTTAGAACTCGTTACTGTTCAAATAAAGTATCATACATGCAGTTTTCTGTTTGGATATGCCAAATATGCAAAGATTACACCCTAAGTGTGTTTCTGGCCACTAGGGAATGTTAAGAGGCTAAGATAACATAAAACAATCCATTATTAATCCCATGTTGGGAAATTCATAATGTTATTACTCATTAATGCTATATTTTGTTTTCATCAATTCTACTATGATAAATAGCAGCTATCAGTCAGATAACCTGGCAGGCTGTAAACAAAACAAAACTGGAGGGAAGAATATTCAACAACACTTCATAAAAAGGCAGAAGCACTTGATCTTATTCCAATAAGCTGATGTTTTAGCAGTAGATTGCCTTCTTCAGAAGCTTAAAAATGTAATTTATTATTTAATTATTTATGAAAATCACATTTACTTGAACAGTTCTTTGACTGGGACCTATTATTGCTCATTTCTAGCTCCATATTTTTATTCTTGGTAGATCTGCATGACTCATAGTTTAAAATAACTCTTTTTTTTTTAAACTATGAATCAGGTCTTTTACTCGACCTTGGTGCAGCCCCTGAGTTCATCCTCTTTCTGAAACAACAGCCCGGTTACAGCGGGATGAACAACAAAACACTCCATTTAAAAACAGTCACGAAAAAGCAGTCTATTTGTTTGTGTTCATGGACATTTTTCATGACAGTCAGCATGATTTTGTAAGTTATGCATTTGAAATGGAAACATTTTTGTGTCTGCAACAAATATTTGACATATTTGTTGCCATGGCAACCAAGAACCCAGAGCTTTGAAAGAAGTGGCTACTATTGTATTTTAACCCAAATCTTGATCTTTTTCTAAACAACCAAACATGTTTTTAAATTAATAATATATTTTTAAAAAATTCTGTGACGAGCATGACTTAAACTGGGGTCTCTGGTGTGAGCTGTAAAATGATTTGCTCACCATCTCCTCCAGCCTCCAACTGTAGACTTTTCCACCTTTTAGAAGTGGAAAATATAAAGACCCAAGACATGAAAAATTCAGGGACACGAAAAAAGTGGAAGATTTTTGTCCAGAAACACGGATCAACAGATCAGAGGTCACGACTAGGATGGAGCTGCCAGGCAGGAGGACAAGAGGAAGACCACAGAGGGGGATGCTAGGGATAGGGTGCTATGAAGGCAAAAGATCTGCTGTGGTGACCCCTAAAGGGAGCAGCCAAAAGAAGAAGAGGTCATGACTATTTCACGAACTGCCACGAGACTGCGCTGAAAACGAGATGTTTTAGCTCCTTCCTCTCAAGCAGAAGGGTTGAACAGCAGATGGGTGGAGCTTCTGTGCTCACAGCCAGATCTGAGCCTGAGATGGCCATATTAGGGATATCCACTCTCTCTGACATCATACAGAGCCAAAAGAGGGAAAAAACTGTCTGAAATAGAATATTTAGAGCAGTATGAAGGCTGAGCTTTTGGCTCACAAGGACTACTTGTACATACTCTGACCTCATTAATTTAAAACTTTGGTGTTTAAAATGAACACTTGCCATTGTAAAAGTATGACAGAAAATCAGGAAAAGTAGAATAGGTCCAGTTTAAAAGTCACGTGAGGAGTGAGCCTGGAGGTTCATGCATTTCTCGACAGCATCTTATGACAGTAATCGATCCTGAATGAGCAACTTTTCTTCCAAGTTAGAACAGAACCATGTTGATCGCTGTTGTAAAGAAAAATTGTTGTTTATTTCATGACCACATAGATACATTTGTTTTGAATTCTCTTTAGTTTTGTGTGTGTTTTTTAATGCCAATAAACTTTAAAAATCATGACAGGCATTCATTGAGATTTTTCCTCATGCACATCACTGCTTAGTCGCTGTCCGTCATTTCTGGTTGAGTTCATTGAACACTCGAGTTTAAAAAAAAAAAGCTTCACATTCATATATACATGGATAGTTGAACATTACACCAATACGTGATGGCAGAGCATCACAATTAAAAACTCCAGACATTAATCTGCTGCTCTGACAGCCTCTGTTTTTCTGGCTGCAGACTTTCCAGCAGATGTTGAACCTGCTGCAGGGATTTCAGCCACAAGAGCATTAGTGAGGTCCAACACTGATGTTGGGTGATAAGTACTGACTGGCTCACAGTTGGTGTTCCACTTCATCCCAAAAGCTGTTGGACAGAGTTCAGGTCAGGGCTCAAGTTCATCATCACTAATAATATCATGCTGAAGGGGCAAGCTACATTTGAGCCAAAACTATTGCTGCTCAATGAACTGATTATTCATTAGAAATAAAATTAATCTGCAACAGTTTCAATAATTGTTTAAATCCTTAAACATAAATGACAAACACTTGCAGATTCCAACTTGTTACATGTGATAATTTTCAGTTTTTCTTCCCTTTGGGTTTTGGGGGGAAACAAGAGTTTTAGAGATGTCAAATTGGACTGTGGAGAGTTGTGATTTGGACATTTCCCACTTCAATTAAGCGAGAAAATAACTTGCATATTAATCAACAGTGAAACCTACTCTTGGTTGTGACCCTAAAGCGCCCTGTTATCAAAACGGTGTGCTGCAGCATGGAGATTTCTCTTAAATTAAATCAATAGTACATCAGAAATAACCGCCTGAGACCAACAAAAGGTACTGAAAAGAGGTGTCCTTTTGTACAAGTGCATTTATTAGCTCTGGTGCTCTGACATATTTTACACTGACCTATTTTGAGCATGCAATATAAAATATATAGAAATAAAATGTAATTCAGTTCAGTATTAAGTGAGAAATGTAACCTCTATCTTCTCATTTTTCCTCTATAAATGATGTCAAGCCTGGTAGCAAACAGAAATAGATCTGAAGGTAGAGACCATGTGACATAGATGCACACTTAAAAAAACTAACACACAGTACTACACACACTGTGTGTTTAAAATATGTTTAGTATGCAGTCTCTGATGTGTCCTTGTGTGAATCTGGCTAATAGCCGCCTTGGGAAATCCTCCACTCTCACGCAACATGAATCTCCATCAGCAGCTTTGTTAGCACTTAACCAGGCCTTCGGTTATAGCTATGCAGAAATATATACATATGCATGTATACACACAGGCTCAGAGTCACACATTTCACACTCATGCATGCAGCAGGATGCTGCTGGGGGTGTAACTCAATGGATTTACGAGGCTACTCACAGGAATGAGCAGTTTGGCCAGTTTGTATAAATACGTATCAAAGCAACAAAATATTTGTAGAGCACAAACAAATTTGGAGGACCTCTACAAGTTTCAGAGTCTGCTCTCTCAGCTTTTTCCAGCTGTTTTGGCAGCTTCTTAACACCTGAGACCGCAAACTTGGCAACTGTTTCTAACAGGACCCACCCACATCTGGAGGTCAGCCAAAGTTAAATTCCAAACAAGGAGAAAAAAAAAGTCAGACAACTCATGACAGAATGTGTACATAGGACAACATGTGATTTACATATTTAATGCATTTATGTCTTATAGTTTAGCTTCAGTTGTTGTGGATCTGCACTGTAGTAGCTTTGGATGATGTGAACCAAACCTTTTTAGTATAAAAAGTATGATTCTGAGGTTTAAATTAATAACTGTTTTCACTTGGTAAAGAAAAGTTTAGTTTGAGTTCATTCAGCTGCTGCTTGTCCTGCGGTCAGATGTTCTCCAACGCCAGCGTCTTTGAAAGCAGTACCAACTATAGTTCTCCTCCTGCTCTGGAGGCCCCTCTATCCTGATCCTGCTGCAGGTGATCTGCTTCACCAAGCTTCGTCGAGCTCACCAAGGCTGCAGAGCAAAACAAGAACTACCGGATATGGAGATGTAGTGGACCTTCAGGCTCATTTATTCCTCACAAATTACATGGTAAATAATATATTTGGAGAGGAGAAACTCATAATCAGTTATTTTAAAAAATATATTTTTTTGCAGCATACCCTACCCCAATAAAAATATTGATATCTGACACCAATGTATTGATAATTGCTTCACAAGGAAGTTACAGGAAGTATTGCCATAAGAATATTTTGTCTAACCACCAGTAAAAATCATAACTTAATTATTAATATCAGTGATGCATCACTTCAAGCAGAGCCTTTCAGTTTTCAGTCCACTATGTGTCACATGTGCTGTGTCACCTGTGTAGTGCCATGGCAGTGCTTTGAACAGCACAGAGTTTTTATCCTGTGCTATTCCTCTCTTACTGTGCTGTCTAAATTGCATTATTAAGTTTTAAAATGTTTCTGTTTGTATTTGCCAGGTGTCATTATACCCCCTCCTCATCTTCATATTTCAAATAACACAAGTAAACATCAGGCTAATTGAAATATTAAGTCCACGGGCTTCTTGAAAACAGCCATTAGTCCTCTAAAATATGCTCTGCCACAGTGATTATCATAGAGGGAGGTTAATCTCTTCCCATTACTGCCACCCTGACCAATGGAGACATGATCTCAGAGTCATAACCAAACTGAATTGGTTCATCAGTGTGTTTGTTTGAGTTATGAAGGCAAGGGTGAGGGCTTTACCAAGGCCTCCATTCACTATGTGCAAATCAGAAAAGTGACAGCAGGTGAAAGCGACACACTGTGTGAGATATGGCAACCATGCAGGTAGTATTCCTACAGGAGGAGTGTGCTTATGTCTCCTGCTGATAGAGATAACATAGCTAGACTTCCAGCTCACATCTATGTGTGCATATGCATGCTTGGTGTGTGCTCTCGGCCATCAAGAGATTTAAGCTGACCTTCAAAGCAAACACAAAACAGCAGGTAGAAGTCTATGGCAAACACTTTTATTATTTAGATATTAAAAATTACCTTTTTAATTAGTTAGAACTCCAAGCCAAAACTCAAAATGTAATTTTGATTGTTAGAAATTACAATTACAGATGTCTAGAACTGATTGAGATTTCTGTAACCCAGCAATTCCCAAACTTCAGACCACTGTGGCGCAGTTTGAAATGTGAAAACCGTCTGCAGCCCACCCAAAACCTTTAGTCACAACTCTGATCATTATACAAATGAGAATTTAGTATCTTTCTTGTGTTTTCTTTCATTAATTTTTATCTTCTGACAATTTACTTGTTGAACTTCAGTCTTCATCAACAACTTTTCTTTCCAGATTAAGAGTTTTCCAACTAATGACAGGATATAAGACAAGTTCAAGATCAAAAATAGGAAGAATAATGGTATGGAAGTAATTTTGTTTTATTAGTTCAGTTTGTTTAAATGTAAATATTTCCTTATGTCCCTATATGTCCTTTAGGACAACAAAAGAAAGCTTTAACAGAAAAATCTATTTGATTTTGGAATCAATCCTAGCGATAAGGATTGGTTCTATGATTCTATGTGACAGAATCTTATAAAAGCTCTATACAAAAAAACAAACAAAAAAAACCTGAGAAAATATATTAATACCGTCACTTATGTTCATGCTATGTCCACAAAAGAGGGGATATAAATTAAGATCCAGAGTAAAAAACCTTTTAAATGTACAATTAAAACAGTCCTGCAAGAGGCTATCTTATATAATTATACCCCATACACTGGGCCACCTTTACAGGCCACACATGAAATTCAAGCATAAACAGTTTTCTTTAAACCACATCATGGACCAGTATTCATAATTACAACAATGCAATGATAATACACTCATAGAGAAATGTAGCTATGGGCATAAAAGTCCAAAAATATCTGTCTTAGATGGCATAGTGTACAAAACAGGCGAAACATTTTGTCAAGGTGCAGAAGTGGATTAATGAACTCATCACACACTGAGAAAGCTGGGGTCACCAACTGTGAGTGCAGAATAACTTTAAAGCTAGCCTCGAAAGGTGATGAATGCCCTCTTTTTAGTTCCATAGAGACATGAGGGGTACTTCCCAAAGTCTGACTTGCACTGGCCCATCTGCTACAAAAAAAAAAATCAGTCATGGTGCCGTGATTGCTGCAGTTGCACTAAGCTATTAGTAACCGAATAATTAACGTGAGCTTTGTTCTTACTGCAATAACTTATCAACAATGTGGGCGTTCAATGTGGGTATTATGGACGGGCCTTAACGTGAACGGTCCATCCATAACCTCAATGCTGATTAAACCAAAAGGATTATCATTTGATTCTAAATCTTATCCTGTAAGTTTATCCTACAGGATTGAGCCATATAAAAGCTAAAAAGATGTGACTTTTAACTTTTAACTTTCCACACTTTGCTGTAACTGAATTAGAACTTCTGTTCATTAAACTGCAAAAAAAATGAGAGTCCATCAAGGCCATTTTATATGTTCATGTCCATCTCTTAATCTAATTATATCATGAATTTCACCCACATATAAAAGATGGACATACCTTTCGGGTCTGAAAAATAAAGCCTGCATTATTCATAATGACCAGCAGAGGGCGACTCCAGTGTTTGCAAACAGAAATTGTATTAAAGTCCATGAGAAAACAACCCTACTGCTCATTTCACCTACAACCTCAATAAACACTCCCTTGATGAGTTTTTGGTCTCAATTACTAGTTTCAAGTCTGATTGAATCCAACGTAATGTTATTTTTGTAAATTATGGTCACATTTAGACTAAAATAAACAAAAAAAGCAGGTCTTGCTTCAGGGGTGGGGGTGCAGAGAGCCTCGGTTTCTCCGTCATATCCTCCCCTCACTAATCCAAAACACTCAACTCAAGGCTTCAACACCCAGTGAGTGACACCCATCCTTTAAATGCAGTCTATTGTTTCACCTGGAATCACCTTCATAAAAAAGAGGCATGACTAAACCATTTTGTGCTCTCAGCATGCAGCACTATCAAAAGAGGCATGTGTGTCTTTGTGCGCCTTTTGTACCAACAGCACAACTATTCCCCTTTCATTTTTTATTTCCCTTTCTCTCTCTTTGTATTTTTTAATTTTAAGGGACTCCACAATGCCTGGTGAAACAAAAACAACAAGAGATTCTCTCCAGATGAAGTAACACCTCGCCTTGGGCTCCTCTGAGCTCCTCTGGGTTTCCTTGGACCTTCTACTGTGAGCTGCACAGCTCTAATAAAGCACAACCATTAAAAACCAGAGAGAGGGAGATATTTATGGCGCTCCCCGCAAGGCCTCGCTTCCTCGGTGCGACCCACATTCTGTAACAGTGAAATATTCATCGCCGTTATCGCTGCTGATCGGGATGGAAGCCTCGAACAGCAGCGTATGTTGTGTTTGGTGACACTGCATCAGGCAACACTGAATATTTTAACAGATAAACGTGAATGTTGTTAGAAATCTAATTAAGAGCCAGAAAAGGTTGCTGAGGGAGGAGGAAGGGAAACAACAGTGTGGAGGAAAGAAAGAGGCAATGAGGGAAGAAAAAGGTGAGAAAATTCAATGCATTCAGCTCTGAAGCAAACATAATCCTTCAGTTGCTTTGCTGTATGCTTCATCTACAGTTCTGGGTGCTTTTTTTTCAAAATGTCAGCTGTGATTTCATCAGGCGCTGTACGGCTCTTCAACTGGACATCAGATGCCTTCAGAGAAGAGGCCTTCAGGCAGCACACACATAGGTCCTTCATCTCTCTACAAACACCCTCTGACTTCATTCAACACTGCAACAACACAAAACAAAAAGGTGAGGCTGCTACTGTTCTGCAATTCAGCATGAATGCAGAGCTTATTATGGGTGGGGGCATGGAAAAAAAAAAAAAACAGACTCCATTACAGTCTTTGGAGGAAGACTTTGAAGACAAACACACCATAGCAAGCCTCCTTCACTGCATGAACCGGGAAGAGCACCTGCTATGTTATCAGGGAACATATGCTGTCGTTTTCAGCTACAAGTCAGTCAGGGAGCTTCACTGCAGGATGATTTGAGAACAAGTGTTTGAAACCAGAGGAAGCCATCAGTCACTATAAAAAAGTGGTGCCATTTGAAAGTACTACATAAATTAAGATATTTAAGGTATGCACGACTACTTTTGACAAACAGCTGAAAAGAAAGCAGCACAAGCAAGCAAAACCATCTGCATTTAAAAAAAAAAAAGAGATTTATAGTTGAACTCTTTAAGATCATTCTCAAAAGAGTGTTTGATTCATAAAAGCATAAAGAAACATGCTTAAGCAGCTTTAAAGAATCCTATTTATAAGTCTCACATCACCTTAAATTTACAGCACCTGCCTTTGTGATTTCTTCTCATAAAATGGCAGCACAAATCTGAGTTTAATGAGAAATAACCATGGACAAAAGAGAAAAGCCCACTTTTTACTGCAGTGGTGGAGGAGACTGAAGCCAGGCAACACTTATTATTTGGTCAACTGAATAGTGGGCTGACAAACAAGCCTGTAAGTGTGTCACTGCTGCAGAACTGCAAAGTTAACCACAGGCTCAGATGCATGAGTGCCAAAAAAATCTCTTACATCAGGTCTAGACTTTGCTTAGAGATAAGATACTTTCCACATAAAAGTAAGTGGTGTCTTAAGAACATGCAAAGAGTACCACACAATTTGTTTATGTTCATTTCATTACCAGGTTACATTTCTCTAATCTACATTTACATACATAAAAATAGAGGAAAATAAGCATCAAATAAGGTGTCCTGCAGCCTAAAGAGGAAGGCACATTCCACATACTGGGATCATAATGTCCCAGGTTTGACTTTCACTTTGTTGCATGTCTTACCCTTTTCTGTCTTTGTTTGCTCTTTGTCTATTCTGTCTGATCAAAGCAAAAACTACCAACAAACATTGAAATCAGCAACTTAGATGTAGTGATGCTTTGATACTTACAGTCATGCTAATCCTGAGTAGGTATAATCTTAATCATCCATTTTCTCATGGCTTAATCACACTAGAGTAAAAATAGGATGGCAACCTCCTTGCAACTAGGGGAAAAAAAGGGGGAAAAAAAAGAAACTGGTGGTTGCCCAGTGACTCTGTTGAATTTTTTCTTATTTGGCAAGTGATTGCAAGTAGTTGAAGCAATCAACCACTTTCAACTCCCAACAGTGACCGTCTGACTCAGACTGACTGCAATCACTCTCAGACCGATCGGTGAAGGTTCGCAAATAATTGCTAATCATTTAGAAATATAGACAGATTATCAACACATTGTAGTCAGTCTGAGTCAGTCTGCATCGATGAGCACAACTTGTCTGCGACACATCTCTTTGGGAATCGACTCAACTGGTTGCCAACTGCTGTATTCTGGTTATATTCCTATATAAAAGCAAGGCTGCCGAGCGCCTATGTCATTTTGAAGTTAAATCGCCATCCTGCAGCAACTGTGTCACTATGGAGGAATTTCTGTTTCTAATCTAATCAGGTTCTGGCTGGACTCTGAATGTAAGTAGTGAATGTGAATTTCTGTGTACGCAGATGGCAACAGATTTGTGATTTTTGTCAGTTTATCACAGTTAATCGCTGTATTATCACAAACAGATTGCTTGTGATTGCTAACTTGACCCCATTCACAAATTTGACACCAGACCGCTTTGAGGACAGCAGCTGACCGTGAGTGATTGCAGACCTGGTCCCCGTGTTCAAAGCAACCATTTCAAGGGCAACAAGACCAAAAGTTCATTGCACAAAGTCGCAATAATTTTGGTCATGCAAGCAACACTCTCCAACCACTGTTGTCCCTAGTGTGACTGTAGTATTAATGAGCCTGTTGCAGCTGTCACAGAGCAAGAGGCAGGGTACACCCTGGACAGGTTGCTACTCATGGCAGAGCTAATACAGAGAGACAATCATTCACATTCACACCTACAGCCAATTTAGAATCACCAGTTAACCTAACATGCATGTCTTTGAACTGTGGGAGGAAGCTGGAGTACCCGGAGAGAACCCACACATGGCGGATTCGAAAATCTTGTTTGCAAACTAACAGATGTGTAGCAGGGAATTTAATCATTTCTGGACAAAAATTAAAAACTTCTTTGATAATGGTGCTTAAAGAAAAGTTAAGTAATCACTAAAGTTTTTACAGTGCATCCTGAGGATACCATGAATGTCTGAAACAAACTTTATGACAATTCATTAAAATGGTTGTTGAGATATTTCACTCAAAATCACAAGAGAGAACCTATTTTGGCATTAAAGGGAAAGTCATAAGTTCAAGAAAGTCTTTAGGTGTATTGTCTGTGTAGCGTGAATATCTGCAGAGAATTTTATTGCAATCCTAATCTGGGAACCCATCAGCTGGTCTGCTGACTTAGTCTCTGGGGACAACGGCCAGTATTTTGTGGCTTCTGGTGTAGCCAGAATACCTGCTTCCGAACTTCTCAATTCATATGTGCCGGTCAATGTTTACTCCATCCATCCATTTTCTTAACTCCTTATGCATCTTAGGTTTGCAAGAGGCCCGAGCTTATCCCATCTGAGATAGGGTGAAAGGCTGGTTACCTCTGGACAGGCTGCCAGTCTATCACAGAGTGATTGTTTTCTTGTGGGGATACATAAATCACTGTCAGATGATAAATGATGGCTTCAGTTTGAACTTTACTAGTGCTCCCCCTTTTGCTCTCCATGTGTGCTGTTTACCTGTATACAACCTGTACACAACTGCTCAAACGTCATTGGCCAATACTGCTTGGCCTATAAGCCTATGAACAGAAACCAGAAAGCTTCCGGTACTTGCCCACAGATTCTGCATGTTCATATACAGGAATCTGTTTATAGAGATTATGACAGTCTATCTGCAACTCATTGAGAGATTTTAGTGTGTAATATCACCAGAAAGACGAGGTAAGGAGCTGATAGAGTTGATTCATCTCATCCATCAACCCACACTAACGCCTTTTTTGCACAGGATTAGTATTACAAGGAGACCTCATGTTATTGAGAAACTTCCCCCTAACGTTTGTGTTTCGTGCAGCGCATTCACACGGGATAAGTGAAGTCTGTGTTTTACTCAAATTTACTGACATCTGTGGCAGCCTATTAACCTTAATGTTAATAGGCTGCCATATAAAAACTGTGGAGATTGCTGCCATGCATGTCATCCATCTCAGCATCCTTCGAGAGCTCACTCTTCTGATGGGTTTTACCTTACTCTTTCTCTGAATGGGTCCCCGTCCTATATCAGCATGCACCTAAATATTGTCCAAACTTTCTTTTACAATCGTCCCCCCAAAAATAAAAGCTAAAGTCACCAGGATGCCATTATCATGTGACCTGTATTTTGGGCAAAATATGGTAGGTAACTGGCAGTGGAATTTTTAACTTTACGTATTATGGACATAGCAGATTTGCTCGGGGTTAAGGTCACAGATGACTTTCGCAGTTATTACAAGTTACCAGAGGTTACCACATCATACTAGTCTGACAGAGGAACTAAAATCTGACTGCACACTCAAAGCTTGTGACTTTGATTTTCATAGCTTTGTGTCCTTGTTGTAACTAACACAGAGGAGAGGACACAAACGCAGGACACTTGGAGGCAGAGTAAACGTCTTTTGGCTGCTCCCTAATTCACAAGGGGTCGTCACAGCGGATGGATCCGCATATTTGATTTGGCAGATTTTTACGCCAAATCCCCTTCCTGACGCAACCCTCCCAGGGATTTGTGTCTCCTCCTGGTATTGAACCCGGGATCTTTCGTATGTTAGGCACTAAGTCCAAAATCCAATTCTTTAACCAGAATCAGGCAGTGGTTATGCATGGAAAGATAGGCAGTGAGGTCCAGGAGAAGCTAAGTCCATGAAACAGTCCAAAAAGGGTCATACACAAGGAAATTGATAGTGAAGAGAAAAAAAAAGGAACATTGGAAAGCTTGACTAGAAGAACAAGATGACAAAGGGAAACTGGGGAGTATATACAGTGAGGTAGGTGACTGACTGGACACAGGTGATACTAATGAGGGCGGGGCAGACAATACAAAGGAGGGAAAAATAAGAAAAGTAGGAAGTAAAAATAACAGCAATAGACAAAAACTGATTTTAAAAAAACAGGACATAACTTGAACCTAAACACAACAAAAATCCCCCAAAATGACCACTGCACATGCCAATGCAAGCAAGTTTAACTTTTAAAGATGCGAAACAGCTAAATGAGGCAAATAATTGTTTATCTAACATGGACATGTGGTGCTTCAAATAATAACGCAATTCCTTCTGCAAGAGTTCCCACATTGTTTTAAAGGCCTAGATGTGCATGTAAGCATGTCACAACAAAAACACACACAAGCCTGAGCCTTCTCTGTCCTTTTAATCAAAGGAATTCCTTATCTTGGACAGAACATCGATGATTGTGAAGATGAAAAATTAGCTGTGAGAGACAGATGAAAGAGAAGGGCTCCTCTTATCTGCCAGAAAATCAAGCTAAACTTTGTGAATGTGCTCCTCTGACACTGGCCAACTCACAGGATGGATGTCACTTAAATAATTTTAAAAAATCAAGCTGTGCCAATATCTGACAGCAAGCCTCAAATTCCCAGCATTCAGTTCATGTATCTAACTGCAATACAACCACAAAGGCAGGGCAATAACATTTCCAGATATCTTGTTTACCTGCATACTGTAAATACCAGCCGTGTGTAAGTGATGTGCTCTAATGTGAACTCTAATTTTAGCTTTGATGCAGAAGAGAAACCTGCAGTGAATGTGCAGTAACCTTTCATCTGCAGAGCAATGGAACTAATTGCTATTTACTGTGTTACATAAATGACATTTTCCATTATGTGTGTACAGCGCGGCTTCAGCCAGCTGCGTGGGACGATGCAGCTCTAAACACGCTGCAGAAATCCATCCTGGGATGTTAAACCGAGGCAAGATGTAACAAGAGAGAAAGCGAGAGGAAGAGAGAGAGAGAGAGGGCGCGGGGAAGCCTGGCCGGGTGAGTCATCACCTGCATCATTTACCTCCAGGCGGCACGGACACTGAGACAGTCTGAGACCGTCTGGAGAGATCCACCCAGAGACTTAAAGACACAGTCCAGGAATCCTTTTAGGTCCATTTACATGGATAAATAAATCCTAAATAACATTTATTAAGAGGTAAATGGGCATGATATGAATTTAGTCGTAAGCAGTTTCTCAGTATGTCTCGGGAGGAGCATTGATTGATAAAATAACCCTGATGATGTCATGGTGATATCTAGTGAAAACAAGTGAATGCTGCTTCCTGCAGTTCCCATATTTATAACAACTGAGAAATCAGCACAATATGATGACATTGGTTGTTGGGCTTCTGATATTAATGGTAAAATAAACCACTCAAGCTCACATGTTGTTGGCTATGTTTACATGGACTGTAGAAATTACAATTGAATTACAGTAAAATCCTAGCAGCAGCTAGGTTAAACTCTTAAACTGAAACAGCATTTTGATACTGTAAAAGTGTACTTTTTTTGTTCCCTTCGTCAAAGGCAACAGCATTTACAGTATTCAACTATATGCACAAAGAATGGCACACCATAAAAGTTCCTGTATTTTAACCATAGATGGTATTAAAAGAGCTCCAAACAGCACAAACAGGGTACAGTAGCTTTCTGTGTGGGACAGGTGGGACACCCTTACTCCAGTCTCCTGATAAGAGTTTAAAACAATTCATACACTGTACAGTTGTTATGAAGGGGGAAGCTATCAATAAAGCTCAAAGTTTTTTTTGTAGCAGGCTTTAAACATATTTATTTCTCCTTTAAATCTGTATATTTAAACATGTGAGTCTATGGGGGCTGACTCACTTTTGGAGCCAGCCTCAAGTGGCCATTAGAGGAACTACATCCTAAGGTTTATAACACTATGGGGCCTACTGTAATATTCAGATTCTAATAGTTCAAAAGCCTAAGCAGAAAATAAGCCTGCCAATCAGAATAAGCAGGCCCAGTTTGATGGATTTGAAAGATTAATTTCAGTTGGTTTCAAAGGGTGAAATGAAGCTTTTCATTAACAATCGGAAGAAAAATTGCATCATATAAATAATATAACCTTCTTTCCGGCTGTATTCTTGCTGTGCATCTTGAAGTACTTGGTTGGGGGCATACAACTCTGATTTTTCAGAGCATTTTAGCTTTCAAGCTAAACTGGTTCTCTGCAGAGAGTTTGTTTTAAATACAATTTCTTAAGGAAATATAGCAACATAATATCTGTAACTGCTGCGCCGAACAGGTAATAGATATCCGTCTTCAGGGAGTTTCTCAGACAAAGATAAAGATGGCAGTTAAAGATGAATGCAGGACATACTTGTGAGAACATTAGACCCTATTAAAACAACCTGAAATCTTTAATCTGAAAAAAAAAAAAAATACATGCAGCTATTGATACAGGAACTTACAGCTGTTTTGCAAAGTATTGTCATTATTTGCTGATTATTTTCTCAATTTAAGAAGCTGTAACAATTCAAATTTTGGATTTTCTTGAATGAATGATGATGGATGATGTGATCAATTATCAAAATGTTTGCAAACTGATATTTTTATCAGCCATACTGTAATGGTCTAAACATTTTCCTCTAAAATGTAACTGAGGAGAAACAGAAAGTAGCATGTGAAGTAAACTAACAAGTACCTCAAATTTGCACTTGCATAAAAAGTGCTTCCCACCTCTGTTGGTGCACTTTAACGTACTTAATGTGGAGTTCTTCTGGGATCTGTCTAAGTGAATAGCCATTGTGATGAGCTGTGACGGTTGAGTTGATGTGCAAAAAGCAGGAAACCAAAAACAGAGAAACCCACTTAGCCAGTCATCAAAGTGGGTCAGAGTTTTGTTAAGTGCACAAAAGGAGCTGCCTCAAACCCTCACACAGGGATGCCTTTAAACAGACAAGAACAAGGTGCAACAGAAGATGAGTAAACTTTATGAAAATAGATGTTTGTGATTAACACCATTTCCAACACTCTGTTACCTTCAGTCACATGTGCTAAAACATACAACAGACCATCATATTTTAAAGGCAGAGACACTAAACACCCTAACATCCCAGTCAGTCATCACAAGCCCCAGCCTCAGGGTCATCCTGCATCAGTAATGACTTAATGCTTCAGAGATGCAGCTGTCAAGTACACAGAAAGACCTTGAAGTCAACTTATGATGACACACAGAGACAGTAAATCAACTCAAAAGCTGCTGTCACAGTTACAAAGGGTTGACAAAGAGCAGGATGGAGTGACACGGAAACCTCTATGCATGATAAACAGACTAACCCAGCAGCTACACAGGCATCAGCGAACCAGAGATTTGTCACTCCTGAAAGGAAGAGGAGCCTTTTGCTGTGAATAATGAGGGCTGATACTCATTACACAGCAGGGTGTCTTTAACAGCCATGACACAGACTTTGTTTTTCCTCAACCTTCTTCAATTCTGAGCAAAGGAAGCACTGCAGAAGAACCAAGGACAGAAGTGCACAGCAGCTGAGATGTTTTCGAAGCATTCTCACATTTTTAGGTTTACTACACATAAGTACAAAAACTAGAAAAGTACACACACAAGACAGGCAGGTGCTGGGAACTATCATGGTTCATTATCAGGCAGATTTTAAGACAGAAACATTTACATCTTAATTCTCATATCCTGGACAATGTGACTAGCAGCATGTGATTTAAGATGGCGCACACGTGCATTATTGTGTGATAAAGAGCTGGTGTGCTCAAAATGTGACATTTTTTGCTGTGCAGTGAAAAGGTAAATCTGGAGCCCCGCAGCGTGAAAGTGATTGATCCGTTTCTTTTGTTGTGTAGATTTAGGTTTGCCTAAATGTTAATTTGAGCTAAAGGCCTGATGGAGAAGCTGAAGTGATGGTGCTGCTCAGATATTGAAATATGACTATGCAAAGCACAAGATCTTTGGTGCTGGAAGACTTCTAGATTTTGTTTGTAGTCTTAGTGCTTATGGCCAGTCATGTTTGAGCAGACTGTGGTTGCACACCATCTGTCTGGAGAGGAAAAGAGGAACACATTTGGCAAAATGTCATCACAAAACGTTTTTATTAGCTCTTTTACTTTTAAACTTTTTACCTTTGTAAACAATGACTGGCAGATAGAAATGTATCTTGGAAATCTTACACAAATCAAAGAAAAGGAAAAGAGGACAAGTGAACTTAATCATACAAATAACAAGTTCACACATGGCAATGCGATGGCCCTGACAGAAAGCTTGCAAACTGCAACGCCATGCAACATCATGCAACATCATCCAGTAATGAAATACTTTGGCCATTTAATTACTGTCTTGTGAGTGTTCATAGAACAAAAACATTGTCATTTTTTTCCTCTATAACAGTGTTACCTTACAATACAAAGTGCCTTCAGATGACTATTTTGTGATTTGATGCTACATAAGGGGTAAAAATACTAACCACAAACTACAGTGTCACAGGTTCAAGTCTCCCTTATTTCTTCTCATTTTTCCACAACACACAACATGCACACACATTGTTGGTAGATCATTTTGCAAAATGAACAACAGCTGTTTACCTCGCAATCATCAAAACAGAAAAATACAACTGTTGCTGGTATAAATTCCCAGAGTTGTGCAGTAAGTCTTGTCTCATATCCAGGTTTGATGTCTGACAAACCTCAAATATCATGCATTCACTCAGACAACCCTTCCTGGATTGCATTTCTTCATCTCTCTGATCCCTACAGTAATAACACAACCCTACATTGTAGAACAGTCTAAGAATCAATCAAACTAACTCATACAAACGTCTTGTGGATTACTTGTAGATTCTAGAGAGAAATTGGAGGTTTTCCTCTTCTTTTCGGCAGGGTCGGGGTGTTTCCTGGAGCCGGCTGAGTATTACAGGAATTCCCTTTTATGACTCACCTGCTGAGTCATAAAGTACCTGCCAAACCATCTCCTTGTGGTTTATTTTTATCCTTCAATGTCAATACATGGGATGTAAGACTCTGCATAAACCATTTAAATGCTATGTTTAGGAATATTCTCTGCATTAGTGAGCAGAGAATATAGCAGTGCAGGAGTTTAAAGCTTTTAGTCATTTATAGAGGAATTTAAAGCTTCAGGTGCAACTACAACAACTACAACAACTGTAATCATTGTTTAAATAGTTTAATAACAGTTTAATAATCTCTAGATTTATTCACATAAATTCACCAGTTATTAAAATCTCTCACATCACTGCAACTGAACTGTTTTTTTCTTAATATTTTACTTTAATATAATCTTTGACTTGTGCCTTTTTGTGCTGTCTTTACTGTACAAATAATCTTGCCTATAGATTTTGTAGATTACTCATTTAACATTTTTGTCCATATTACAAAAATGTTCATTAGCAGCTCCTAAAATTTCAAAGTGGCATTCATAGGCTTTAAATCACTGTGACATCACCCAGTGGTTTGCAGACTATCATTTTGAAGCCTTGAGTTTGGCATTATGGCTGTTGGGAGCCATATTTTGATGAGAGAGTGAAGTGATAAATTATCACCAAACGGCAACCTTCAGGGCTAAAGATTTACATTAATGTGTAAGTGCTACATGTTTACAGGCTGGTAAAAAAAAAACTGTTTTGTTCTTTATAGTTCCTGCCTTCATAACCTCTTTACAGTGGGTGAATATTTATATAACTCAACCATTAAGACTGAGAAGTCTTAAAGTTTGGGGTGCGGCTGCTTTGACTGACAGGTATCACACATCAGTGTCCTTAGGCCTCACCTCCAGACACTGTAGTAACTGAACTGGACCCATAACCTTGTTTGATGTGTTGTCTTTTGGATTTTTAATGGAATTATCTGACAAGTAATATGGCCTGCTCTGTGGTACAGACCATCCCGAGAAGTTTGTACTTCGGTTTTGGTCATGGCTCAGTCACACTAGAGTAAAAATAGGACAGCAACTTTCTTGCAACCAGGAAAAAAAAAGAAGAGGTGGTTGGCTGGTGACTGCACTGAATTTTTTTTGCATTTGGTGACCGACTGCAAGCAGTTGTGGCAACAAACTGGTCAGAGGTTAAGCACCTTCAACCTCTAGACGACCACTTACAATTGCAAGGCGACTGCACAGGTTGCCTGGTGGGAGCCAACCTGTCTCCAAACAATTGCGGTCTGACTCTGACTGACTGCAATCACTCTCAGACAGATTGGCGAAGGTTTTTCATTGCAATCAATCTGAGACACTCTGTGCTAATGACAGCAACTCGTCTGTGACTCTTTGCAATAGAGGACTCAACTTAGTTGGTTACCGACGGCATGTATTCTGGATATATTCCTATATAAAAGCAAGGTTGCCGAGTACCTATGTCATTTTGCAGTTAAATTCATTTATTTGCTAATCTTTACCATTATGATCCACCTTTTATTACAATATATACACTTTTTTTTCTCCATCTGATCAGTAGCCACTGCCAAGAAAAAGCTGGCCACCATCTGGAACTAAATGACAACAACATGGAGTCAAATTAATTTCTGAGAGTCAAGATGAGCTAACATGGGGGCTTATGCACCCCTGTTGTGTAACGGCTTGTTTCAGAGGCATCGTGCTATCAGCAGTGACATCTTTATGCATCTTATCACGGAGCTTCTCTGCTGATTGGTCTCAGACAAAAACTTGTTTTTGAAGAGAGGGCATGCAGAGTGCATTGAGCTAAAATAAGAGGTGTGTTGTCAGCAGTGGGAACGCTCACACAGAAGGGAGTCCATGATGGGTGTTGCACAGTCTCTAGTGTTGTCTAAGGTTACCCTGTCTGTAAAAAGACACTCCTGTGAGGAGCAGTGTGCCATCAGGTGTGTGAGGATACACCTGAATCACTCTTGGACTGCTCGTCTGTTGTGCTGTTAAACTGTATTTGACTCTGTGCAGCGGTTTGGACTTGAAGGTTCACAGCAGGACTCTGATGTCTGTGGGTTTGCTGTGATGCTTTACAGAAAGCTGGTGCAAAGAAATGTGTGATTCAGTGCACATTCCCAAAGAGCATATTTCACAGTTCAGTCGCACGGAAACAATCAAAGTGGCAATGCATTAAATGGGTACAGCAAAGTTTTGACAAAAAGTCTTTGTTAAAAGCTGATAAACCATTTATTTGAGTTACTTTCTTACAGCAACACAAGTATAAAATAAAATATGCAGGCAGCTATCTCTGTGCTTCAGTGAGCCAGTAGTGAGAGTATGTCCACTTTTCTGTCTTTGATGTCATACTGTACATGTCTTTAATTATTAATTACTTTAAACAACCCATGAAATTTTATTTGTACTCCTTTAACATGCCGTATTTCTTGATGAAGGACAGGACAAATTATTTTAAAGGGTAAACCAGAAGGGAGTGGTTGGATGAAAGCCAGAAGGTCGGCTGACTTTCAGTTAAGGTTTTTTGTCTCTGTAGGAGAAAAGTGATTTAATTTGTAGGAGAAGTCTAATTTATCTCTTCAGTCGCACATGAGAAATTTGCCTAATGGGGCTTAAAAATCTACAACATATAACACCCTCTCTCCTTAAATCCTTCACTCAGACAAGGGACAAATTTTAAAAGGACCTATTATGTTTTACTTATTTTCTGTCATATAGGCTTCACACTGTTTTTTCTACTTTTGGCTCTGTGTGATCTCAGTGGGAATATGCTTATTTGGTCATCTCAGGCACATAGCTGGCTGTGAGCACAGAAGCTCCACCCACCTGCTGTTCAAACCTTCTGTTTATGAGGGGCAACCAATCGGAAGAAAGCTGGCTTAAAGGAAAGGTGGCCTTATAGGGGGAGGAGCTTTAACAGCTAGTCGATGTAATGAGGGGCTGCTCCAAGGCCTAGCATCGGATAAATAAGGGTTACTCTGAACTGTGAGACATGCAAAGCTACTCTAGTAGAGTCCAACAATGAAAATCTGGAGCTGTAATTGAGACTTTTAAGGGGAAAAATGGAATTTCAGGATGGACAGATGTTTGCATGTGGTTTGAACATAAAGGTGACATAGTAGATTTACATTAACATGATTTCCTCAAAATCCTAATGTTTCTTAATGCATTCATAATGTTGAGCTACAATGCTTTTAGAAGCTTGTTACAACATTTCTGAAACATAATCTATGAGTTAGTCAATCCTGCAAAAATGCATAATTCTTGCTACTTAGAAACAGAGGAAACAAGCACTGATCCAGTTTATTGAGAGTTTTTGACCACCTGAATGCAAGTCTAATATTCACTCTGGGAGAAATGTGTAGCTCTTGAGCTGCTAAATGTTCCACTTAAATGTGTCTCCTGTTTACTGCTCAGCGGGTGGTGTTTTTTTAATTTTTTTTTTTTTTTTCAGAAAACAGCAGCTGAAAATGATTCCAATGAAGCAGTGAGAGTGAATTAAAAGTTCTCAAACCCAGAACCACAAATACTGCCTTAATGTTAACGTCACTGGCATCTGACAGGTAGATTTCAGGTTAGGCCCCAGTCACACAGGCCTAGAGACCTATTGGTGACCATTTGGCAACCACCGGTCATAGGGGAAAAAATGTGTATTCCCCAACCTGTTGTAGTCGCTAATGTGAAAATGGTCGCAAAGAGGTATGCGGTGCTGCACCGAAAACCTCCTTGCGATTGCTTTGGTTGCTTGAAAAGTGCAACACAAGCCAGAATAGGAGAACATTCACCTTCATAGTAAAAGTCTTGAAATATCTTGGTTGCAGTGGTAAGGCACAACTTTTATTTTGCAGGTGAACATTCTTCGTTTCCAGTTTACGTTGCACTTTTTCAAGTTTCACTACAGCTCGGAGATTAAATGCTTGCAGACAAGTCGGTATCTTCCGTGTAAACTAAGGGTGACCGCAGCAATCTGCTATCAACCAAAGCAATTGCAAGGAGGTTTTTGGTGCAACACCGTGTGCCTCTTTGCGAACATTTTCACATTAGCAACAGCCAGCAACCTCCAGCAATCACTCACCAAGCGGTTGGAGAATACACATTTTTCCCTAGCAACCAGTGGTTGCCAGGGGGTCGCCAACCAGTCTTTGGGTCTGTGTGACTGAGGCCTTAGAGTCGTGACATACAAGCTAATGTAGAAGGGTTTCTCA
This sequence comes from Paratilapia polleni, assembly GCA_015106735.1. Lineage (NCBI taxonomy): Eukaryota > Metazoa > Chordata > Actinopteri > Cichliformes > Cichlidae > Paratilapia > Paratilapia polleni. The sequence goes on from VUQI01028117.1 coordinate 30,457, forward strand.
GTCCAATTCATCACATATAAAAGACCCATTTAAAAGTAAAAGTCAAACACGCAGAGTAAGCTTCCTTTTCAAGCCTACATTAAGGTTGTGAAGGGGCATATTTGAACTCTGAGTATGACCCTTTCCTAAACAAAACCAGGTAGGTTTTGGTGGCTAAACCTAACCAACAAGTGAAAATGAAAGTGAAAGTAGAAAGTAGGTGAAAACAAAGCTAAACAAAGTCCCAAATTGTCTCCCGACAGGCAAACTTGTGACTCATAAAACATGTTTCATTCTTTTCATGTCGTCAGTGCTCGTATAACAATACAAATGGAAAGAAAAAATGCAAAGCACATTGTTAACACTGCCATCATTAAAAGGAAAATCTTAATTATAGGTCTCTGACAGGATGCCAAATCCAGTCTCTTGCATGAAAGCCTGATGTGCTAAACATCCAACCGCTTATGTTTGTCCTCCAGGTGTTTATCTGTATAAGTTTGTGCAGCTTGTCAGCTACCCTATTTATATCAAAACAATATTCAAGCTTACAACATAGACCATTAAAACACATCACTGGTTAAATAACTTCAAAAGAGTTAAGCTATAATATGAAATTAAGTAATAATACCTCACACTAATGTAGGGCAGTAATGGTTTACTCATTACCCAGAATCTATTATGAAATAATGAAAAAAGTGGTTATTTTAAGACTGATTCAAACTAATATAATAAAAGGGGAGCAGCTCAATGATAACTGTGCCCCTCTTGTTTGCTTTAACAGCAATAAACTTCCATAAAAGCTGCAGAATCCATTTGCATTTTGTCTTAGGGAAATCAGCTCCATTCACCTGCTTCTGGCCCATAATTATTATTACGGACAGCTGCTGTGGTTTGGACCGAAAAGCTCAGCTAGCACATTAGCAGCTTTGGTGTTTAGGAGGTGAGCAGACAGGACCCCCGTAGTGTGGAAAAAAAAAACAAGATTAACTGCAGCTGGTGCTCCTGAATAACTCCACAATTAAAGCCTCCAAGCCTTAATAAGCAATCAGCATTGGTCCAATTGGCAATATTATTTCATACAGGAGTGTAAAATTATGGTAATATTATGAGGACGGACAACAGCCGGGAAC
>VUQI01028118.1:3833-14568 GCA_015106735.1 Paratilapia polleni
AAAAAAGGTATGTTATTTTTTTTTTTTTTTTTTTTGCTCACAGTTGCTTCATCCTCATGCTGTCAACTGTCTGTTGTTTGGCAACACTTTAAACACAATGAAACGTAATCCCACTTCATTTAAGGATGTGGATCTTGGATGATGAGGCAATGACTTGGTAACTTGGACAGTGATCCCACAGACAAAAAATGCCTACCTCCAATTGAGTTAAACCCAAGACATCAGTGGAATCATTGGCTGGAAAGAACAAATCCCCATCAGATCATTTGAACTGTAACATGTAGACATGTAACCATAAAGTGAAGGTGGACTGTTTCAGTTAACTGCTTCTTTTATGTAATCATTTGATGATGCAATTTATATAGTTTACATTGTATGTATGTAGCAACACACTTCTTGCAATAAATAAGTTTCTGACTATTTTACATTTATTGTATCCCTTGTGATCATGACTTATGCTCCCTGAATGTGGCTTTCCTTTTGATCCAGAATGTTAGGTTCTTTTATCATTAGTATTTATTCTTTTGACGTACAAAATTTTGGTTTTCTTGTCTTTGTGTTACACATTTTTAATAGACTGCAGTAAAATGCACATGCTATTAGTTATGCCTTTCCTCAGCTGGTGCACATTTTACTCTACAAAACATCTTGCGAGCCATGACGCCTTCATTGTACACAGGTTAAACTATATCCTACTTTTTTGCATTTAAACATTGAATGTTGTAAATAGCAAATAGTATTAATAATTGATACTGATACTTTAGATGTTGTGAAGACATGTGCAAGCGTTTTGAAGTCAGCAGGGGTGACCTTGCCTCTCACTGAAAATCTCAGTGCATCCTACAATTAGCCAGTTGTCTTGATAAATTTACTGTGAAGCATTGAAGCTTCCAGAACACAAACTCAATAATCAACAATAGTAATCTCATTTCATAGGTTCCAGTCTCATTTTCTGAGTGTCTTCTACTTTACTGTTTCCCTCAAAACTCAGCATTTCCTCAGAGTTTCACTGTAAAGTCTTCCAGTCTTCCTTTTAAGAGGAAAGAAGTGTGATGTTTTACTGACATTTGCTCTTAATTACCATTTATTTAATACAGCATAGTCTAAGTGATTGATAATAATAAGTTAATGAAACTAGATTTTTCAACAGAGCAGCATTGTGAGGAACATAACTTGAAAACATCTGTTGTTATTCAAGTGGAATTAGTCAAGGTTAAATGGCCAATATGCTGAATTTACCAAGAAGGGCTTTTACAGTGAAGATGATTCCAACCTCTAAGCTTTTTCTCCAGGCACTGTTAGTACTGAGCCAGTGTTTGTTTCACTCTTGACCACTATTTCAGTATCAGCTTAGATAATTTAAATTAACTGAATAAACCAACTCACAAGCTCTTGCAATTTATTGCTGATAAAAATTAAATATAGGGATTCACACATTCATTCAATTTCATTCACCTGTAGTGTAAATATACATAATGTGAATTATGTTCCTAACAGATTGCATGATGTTGACTCTCAACAGGGTCTCAACTCCTGAAGAGTTCAGACCTGTTTTCTTCTGAGTGATTCTGTCAATATGAACTTTAAGATCAATCAGAGCTTTGCTGAGATGGAATAAATTTGTACTGAGGCATGATTTTTCCCGGAAACAATCTGTGTTGCTGATTTTTTAGTTTTTATTGTTTTTCGTTCCCTGAGGTATCTGTTGTGTGTGTGGTCTTGGTTGTGACTGTGGACAACATCTTATTTCATCAATAAATTTGAAGAGCATTGTTTACCTTGTGTCTCTGTATGAAGCAACTGTTTATTATTTGTTATGATCACATGAAATTATTCAGGCACTGTAGGAGAATGACTGATTTGCAGACTTAATATTGAAAAAAGGTACAAAGTGTAGCATGTAATGCTGTTATATCAAAACCATTGGTTAGATGAAAAACATGGATCAGGATTATGATCATGTCACAGGTGCTGCATACACTGGATCAGTCTGCTTTGAAATGTTTAAAATAAATTAAAAAAAATAGACTTTTGAAAGCATTCATTCATGTTGTCAGTTTAAATTTGATGAAGGGTAAGTTGTTTAGGTTTGTGTTACGCCCCGCATGGTGAAGTAGTAGTGTGCCACCTTTAGTGGTGTGTTGTGGTTTAATTGTGCTGAGCTACTAGTGAGTAGTTATCATCTCTGGCTAGCAGAGGAGTGTTTTTCTTTGGACAATTCAATACTTTTTTCTTTTTCTTTTCTTTTTTCTTTTTTTTACTAGCACTTATGGTTTGCTAACATTTTTCTGTTGTTTTATGGACAGCATCCTGTCTCTAAGTTAAACTTTTGAATAAAATCCTGTTTTATTTCATAATCTGTTTGTCTCTCTTTTTTTAAACCTGGACATTTTATTGTTACTCCCTTCATCTCCTAGCCTTTTTTGGGGAAAGTAACATTTTCAAACAGAAAATGCAGGACTTGTTCTTGAAACTTGACACCTACCTGTCTTGATACCGTCCTGGTTACTTGTTAGCTTTGATTTGTCATTTGATTTTAATGTGAGAATTAGTCCTGAGTTAGGGCTTTGCTGTCTTGACTTGAACTGAGCTTGGATTCGTTGGCCTTGGTGTTATAATTGATGTGGGACTGAATCTTTCTTGACCTGGAACTTGATAGCTATATGACCTGAAACTTGGGTTTTTACCTGTTTGAATGTGAAATGTTTTAACTTGTAATTTGTTGGTCTAGACTTGGGACTTGTAAGCCTTTCCTTAATTCCCACTGGTCTTGACTTGGGAATGAATCTGTCCGAATGTAGAACTTGTTTATTGTGCACCTTGTTGGTCTCACTTGAGACTAGACATGGGACTGTATCTGCCTTGACCTGGAACTTGCCAGCTTTAATTTGACATAGGACTTGGGGTTGTGTACAGTGAGTCAACTTTGAGGGCCTGATCCCTCTTACTTTGGTTCCAGGTAATGACGTTAAGTGAAAACTGGAAACCTTAGTCAGTTTGTGTGTAACTGTCAATTCACCCAATTTTAATTAAAGTATGGAATATTCAAATGTTGAGCAAAAGGAGAATCATGCTTTTTTTGTGAGTTATAAATTAAAGGATCACTTTACACTTAATTTGTTACAAAGTTGTAGTGTTGCATCATAAACCATGTCTGTACAGTGGTCATCAACCATTGGTATGTTAAACTGTTGCTCTTTCCTACTGTTTGGCATCCATGCATCCAATGTACAACCCACTGACATAATAAGAAGGTGATCCAGCACCAATCAGAAAAAAGCTATGTTTTGGGCCTGCCCATGGTCCAACCTTTTGTCAATAGTTTTGATAGGTACTGGAGACTTTTTTTTCTTTTTTTTTGTCTTGTTTATTGAATATGCAAGCCAGACAATACGTGTTTGTAATGTGAGCTTGTACTCAGCCACGAAATGATCTTACCTGGAACCAGCGCACAAGTGGAACGCTGGACGTCGTAAATGAAGATGAGAAACTCTGGTAACCTCAAAGACAAAGTGTGTTTCATGGACAGCTTTTATATCGTTTGCTTAAAAAACAATCCTGTCAATGAAATTGCATGCTTCTTAAATGAACTTCATAGGTTCCCCATAGTGTTAAAGTCTTAAAACAAGTTAATGAAGTGATTGCTGGTAGTCATGTCAGCGTCCCCAGCAGCGGCAGCGGGGTAAACTCAGCATCTCTCCCACTGCCTCATGCTCTATCTGCAGCAGCAACACCGCCACAATCCTCTCCGCGGCACGGTACCGTACCAGCTTCTGCGTAGAAATAAACACAGCCCAACCCGCACTGCTTCCTCCTCCTCCTCTGTAGCCGGGAGCAACACAGGACCGACGACGTCCCGTTGCTCCACAGTCCCGCCAACCCGGGTGGAAGTGGCTCGGACGGCAACCTGGTCCGCAGGCAGACACTGTTAGCGCCGGACAGCAGGAGTTCACATTATCAGCCCGTTTCCAAAGGTAACCTCGTCTTGTCCAGTAAATGAGGTTTATCTTCAGTACACCCATCATCGTTTAGATAGCTTCGTGCTATGCTAAGTGGTGTACTGCCTCATACTGAGCGACTGCCATGCCAAACTAGCTTGACAAATCAGGTTATATAATGGTTTTGACGATAAATGAACGAATGCGTACTGTCATAAACAAGAGTCGATCAGTTTCCGAACAGTTACGTTCTACCCTCACGTTCGGCCTATGTGCAGGCCCCTGTCCAAAACTGAAGACAGATAAAATTTCTACTTTTTGATATTTTTTTTTTACTGTTGGCAAGCAAGCGCCGCCTTGCGTTTTGGTGATTCAAGCTACTGGGAAAAAAAACAACAAAAAAACAGTCGAAGCAATTCAAAATATTACAGTTTTTTTCATGTGACTGTAATTATATGAAATGAACACGAGCCGAATTGCAGAATTCACTGTCGTCATTCAGACAAAAGCCGCGAGTATCTTTTAAAGCCCATATAACGTTTACAATAACACGGAGAACGTATAAATGTCCAAATTCAATAGCTAGCTTCATCTTAGTGAGCAGTTCCCTGCGTAGCTAAGTCAGAGCTCCCCGTATCAGGGCGATATGCTAGGCTACTTGTTAGCTTTCTATATGGGTCATAATGCATTCGAAGCATCTTATGCTGGATGCTAAAAACAGCTAGAAGGTACATCAACTATCGCCATATGACCGCCATAGTTAGCTCGTTGTCATCCAAATTTGAATACGATTTCAGCACAGCTCATCTCAGACTCTGTGGTTTATTGTTGAAGCGTGTTATAACGACCATTTAAATGGATTAATTTGACATTAGCTGTTAAACAGTTTGTCTACAGTGCATTGTGATGAGGTAACGACGTCAGGCTGTGGACCTCTGTGTGGTGGTGATGATGCAGATGCTCTGTCGGAGATAAACACGACTCACTGATCTAAGTGATATGGATGGTTAGCCAGACTTCCACCAAACAGCTTATATTCATCTGATGCATTTAGTCTGTTTACCATCAGTGAAAAGGGAATAAAATATGTTGTCAGCTGCTAGGTGTTGGCTCCTATGGCAACATTGGGGCCTAAGAGTTACTGAGAGGTAAACAGACCCTGTGAGCAAGCAGGCCAGCCTCTCAGACTACATGCATACACAAAAGAATGCCATCCACGTCTCTGTCTACACACAAGTATTTGTTGGTTATTATTAATGAGGTTTATGCAATCCAGACTCATGCTGCATGTGTCTGGATTATTTCTGAGGAGCAGTTAGCCTGGCTAATCTATCTGGACAGGCTGTTATGTACATTTGACTTTGCATCTTTCCTCACATAAATGTCACTGCTGGAAACTGTGGTGTGTCCAGGGTGTTTTGTCTGAGGTAAGCAAGGGGACATGCATGAAGCTAGGGTGGCACTAAATATGCCATTTTGCACTCCTGCCAACAACCAATAAACACAATTATAGGGCTGTACAATTAAGGCCCAAATGATTATCACAATTACTTTGATCAATATTGAGGTCACAATAATTTGTCATGATTATTCTTTCTTTTTTAGTGACAAAAATGTTTTTATTGTACTATCACGTAAACATAACACTGCTTTCACATCCATGTGGTGCCACACTCCAGCTAATGTATAAATTTTTGCATTAAAATAAAATTGATCCTTCTCATTTACCTAAATTCAGTGCATCTTTTAGAAGACAAATAAAAAAATATAAATAAAAACAAAAAGTACCTAAACTTAACACAAAATTAAATCAACAGGCTGCTGATTTCACTTTTACATTGTTATACATTCCTGTAAACTGAAACATCTTTAATCTCCTAAAAGCAAGATAGAAAGTCTTTCACTCCATTCATTGTACCTGCACGATGCATGTGAATAAAACTTGTAGCAAAGTACTCAACAGCTGTGGATCTATCTACATGCCCCGCAATGTTTTGCATACATCACAGGTCCAGTAAGTTAACCATTTTCCTGAAGCCTTTTGTAACTTACCGTGTTTAGTGGACACATATCTTTGGCCAAATGGAAAGCGAGTGTGTTGATGTTTTCAGTGTGTGTTTGTGAGCTGGATGAATATCCTGATGCACTGCACAGCCTCGCTTTTACAGACATCTGAGGTGGTGTTGGACAATTCACGTTACCAGCTGTTGCATTGTTTTTCTTGGCCTTCATGTATTCATTATTCTGCAGTTTGTTGTGTGTTTTCAATTGAATAACCCTAACTCCTAACCCTTTGTGGCACAGACACAACTCTACAGCACTCTTTGCATATGATTTCTTATTGGTTAACATCACTTGTCCTAAATCAGAAGTATTTCCAAACAGTGGATGATGATATGCTTCGAATGACAAGCTTTTCACCTTCTGCTGTGCCAAACATTTGAACTTTGTTGTGTGTCTGTGTCATTACATCTCAAATCATCGTGGACCTTCTGCTCAACCATCTCAGATTTGCCTAAAAATGTTATGATCCGTCATCATCAAAGGACACAAAATAGGAGGATATTTCTGACTGCTGGACAGATTTTTAAATCAGAGCATTTGCAGAGACACTTGTTTATCTCGTCTCCTTAACTTTTTTCCATTGAGGGTTTTTGTTGGTGAGAAACTCCTCTCTGTGTGGGAATAGCATGGTGAAGAGTGTAGGAGAGACAGGTGAGATAATTTACATAGAACAAAACTAACTCAACCATATAGTAGAACTATAGGTCTAATATTAAAAAGTAAAGAGCCAGCAAATGTTTTAACTTTATATTGTGTTAACTGTTCAGCTGATATCTGTCCACTTATGTTAACGACAGTCAGCTTAATCAGTCAGCCTTGTATGTCAATGTGTAAATGCTTCATCATTTACTTTTTGTGTGTGTTTGTGTGCGTCTCTTTAGGCCCCATTTTGCACTATAGAGGGTGGACATCACTACCCTAATGGGTGCACATTAACTTCCTCTGTCGCCCCCTCAGCGGTGCTATTGATCAATGGCGATGCCTCAGGGGGAGGATAGGACAATAGGACTATGGAGCAAATAGCCCCTCTAGTTGGGTTTCCACACATGGTGAGGTAATATAGAAAGAAAGTAAAGAAATAGGATTATAAGAACGTAAAATACCACAGTGTCTATGTTTGAGTGGTGGCACCATAGATGGTATAAAACATGGACGTAGCTACTGTAGATACATTTTCATATCAAAGAAACACTATCTGCATAGATGGGCAGCTTGGACACTTCATCAGTGAAGAGCCCAGGGTCATCGGGTGTTTTGGATCTTTGATCTTCAGACACCCTCACCTGGTTGACCCAGCCGGAGGTAATCAGGCCTCAGCAAGCTCCTGATATTTTGCCTTCTTTTGTTCGTGGGTCTCCTCAACCCGGTCTTCCCAGGAAACTGCGAGTTCCAAGAGCAACACTTGCTTGTAAGAGACGGATGTTAAAACCAAGTCCGGCTTAAGTGTTGTTGTGGCGATGTACTCTTGAGACTTAAATTGTTTTCCCAGGTTTACCTGTAGCTGCCAGTAAGGCAGCTGTGAGGCTAGTTAGCCTGTCGAGGTCTTCAACTGGTCTGCAGGCTTGGCCCCTGCCCGGATGAAGGCAGTGTTTCACCTTGCCCGGAGCAGGTGTCTGGCGTGTTGGACCCCTGTGCAGATGGCGTCAGCTGCTACCTGATTGTGACGCTATGTGTATCTCCCGTCTGCCAAGGCTTTGGGGCAGCCGCTCAAAATGTGCTCCAGGGAACCTCTTGCCTGACACAGTGGGCCTGCTGGGGTTTCTGCAAGACCCCAACTGTGCAAGTTGGAAGGGCTTGGCAGAACATTGTACACCGACTGGATCAGAAATCAGAGTCTTGCTGGTTCCCACTTCCAGATCTCCGTCCAGGTGATCTTCCGTGCCGATGCCTGGCCGCAGGTGATCCAAGCTTCTTGTTGGTGTGGCCACTGTGCAGCGCTCCTCCTCCCCCCTCTGCCCAGATTGGTCCCTGAATCAGCTGGTTTCAGCTGAATCTGCTGCTAAGGCTCTTCAGGAGGCCGAGCCACCTAAGAAGGAACTGACTGATGGTTCTCTCGAAGCCCTCTGCGGTGGTTATTGAGATTTCGTAAATCAGCAGTGGCCAGAGAAGTCGAAGCAGGATTCCATGCTGGTAAATCCATGCCTTGAACCTCCCCTGGAGTGCTAACTATTGATAGCCACGTTTTCAGTTCCCTGCCAGTGGACTGAACTGCTGCTGTGTCTCTCAGGGTACCGTCAAAGATCTTTTCCAGACTTTTCGTGGGCTTCTCAGACACTGATGGGATTGCGGGGCCTTCTATGTAGAAGCAGTGTTTGTCCTCCACCTTCCCTTTTCTTAGGACCAGGAATCTGGACTTAGCTGGCTTGAAAGACATCCTTGCCCAAGTGAAGAGCCTCCAATCTGCAAAGGAGCCAACGGCATCCTGCCACTGATGTAGATCTGACCGTAAGATTGTCCATGAAAAGCCCAAACAGGGGGTTGCTGGACGCCAGATCTGGGGACCTCGACATTCCACCTCTGCTGCCTTGACGAGCATATTCATCACTAGGGCAAACACCACTGATAAAGTACAACCAGTGATGATGCCTTTCTCCAGATGATGCCATGGTAAATGGTAAATGGTAAATGGACTGGTACTTATATAGCGCTTTTCTACTCAGATTCTGTGTACTCAAAGCGCTTTAACTACATGCCACATTCACCCAGTCACACAGCACTTTTATCTACACTTAAGTGCTTACTAACATTCACACAGACACTCACACTCCGATGAACGCATCGGGAGCAACGTGATATGTGCCCTTACAAATAAATACAGACTGTAAATGATTTGCACGAGCCCTGTGATTGGACAATAGTCTGTCTCAGCTGGGATAGGCTCCAGCCCTCCCAACCTTATCTAACAAGGGGAATGAAAGGTAACCACAGCAGCATAAGATAACAACAAGGTTCAATTACTTTCCATTTCACTGTGTCTTTAAAGGAAAAATCAAAAATCTCTCTCCTAGCAGCTACAGACAGCTGCCTTCATTACTGTATAAAGTACAGCAACAGAACAGCAGTGCAAACAGATTGTGACACATAAAAACATCACAGAACATAATTATGCTGTGCAGCAAACAAAAAGAAATAAAATGTCTGCATACCTGTGGTGTAATGACCTCATAAAGAGCATAGTTTGTGTACTCTGTACCGATCCACACTTTAACCCCAGGCTTGGCCACATAGTTCTTCAGGTGATCAAGGACAGTGTCATAACCTTTTAGCTGCACACAGAGGGCCCCTTCACAAGAGGCGTTCAGATACACCTTCAAATCCTCGGTCACTCGCTCCGTGTGGAGAAAGAGCCTGTTAGATGACATGCCCTTTTAAATAATATATAATCCACTGACAATAAGTTTGTGTCTGCTATTTGTGATGGGAGTTATAGGAACAGAGACACAGGGAAGGAAATTTAAAATGATTTCTTAAATGTAGTTTCTATATATGGACATACCAGATTCCATCCATTGTGAGAAGGGTGTAGGAGTAGAAGAAAGGATTGTAAGGGATGTCATTGCCACGCATATTGAAAAGCCCTAAAAACAAACAAAGAAAACAACATTATTTGGGCCATGAAGGGCTGATTGCATCTATTGTCTGGCTTACACGACTCGCTGTCGCTGTTATTTAAAAACAGACTCCCTAATTCTGAAATCATGAGTCGGAGTCACGAACAGTCTGAAGAACGACACTCCTCCTGCATCGGTTTGCAGGTAGGCTGCTTTTGAATAATTCACTGTTCATTTAAAAGACACTAAACTGATAGTCTGCAGAAATCCTGCTTATTACTGTTTCAATCACATCAGTTAAACAAGCTGCCACTGATAGTAATGGAGCAGTGACTTCAGGTTGCAGTGAAAAGTAATCTGTTAAAAACCATTATCAGCCCCTTGGTTCAAAGTGTATTGTTTGTATACATTAGTATGAGTTTTTCAGGGTTTTCTTTTAAAGATATTTCTTCAGATAGCTACATATTTCTTTTCTACTATTACTTTTTGTATTTACTTTCTCCAAATGCCAATGTCAATGTCAATTTTATTTCTATAGCACATTTAAAAGCAACAAGGCTGACCAAAGTGCTTTACAAGTTAGTTTAAAAATAACAGAAAAAAACATCAATCAATAAAATAAAAACAAATAGAATAAAATGGACTAAAAACAAGCTAAAACAAGCTAAAACAAAGAGACACCACAACATAAAAAACCTGATGGGACTCAAACTGAACTCGAATTAAACGCCAAGGTAAAACAGTGAGTTTTCAGACGAGATTTAAAAGACTGTATAGACTCTGCAGTACGAAAATATCGAGTGGCAGGTTATTCCAGAGTCTAGGGGCTGCCACTGCAAAAGCTTGATCCCCACTATGCTTTAATTGAGACATCGGCTGCACTAAGAGCATCTGGCTTGATGATCTAAGTGCTCTTTTGGGGTTATATAAGCTGAGCAGCTTGGTTAAATAGCTGGGTGCTATACCATTTAAAACTTTAAAAGTAAGTAAAAGAAACTCAATACGAGAATGGACAGGCAACCAGTGTAAACCTGCTAAAACTGGAGTGATGTGATCACGCCTTCTAACAACTGCAAGTGATGGAGAGATGAATATTCAAGACCAAAATACAGAGAATTGCAATAGTCCAATCTAGAGGTAATGAAGGCATGAATACATTTTTCAAGGTCTTTTGGAGGAAGA
>VUQI01028119.1:0-10551 GCA_015106735.1 Paratilapia polleni
TATAATTATTGTTGTTTTACATGAATTTTTGAATTTACTTTTTTACAAAAAAGCTGAAAAAATAGTAAAGCACATTATTATTTTTTGATTAAGATGCCAAATTACAGTTATTTACTTGCATTCCTGAACAGGAAAATAAGTTTTAGTGGTTGAATGTTACGCTTGATTAATTTCTGACTTCTCGGAGAAGTCCAGTGTGCCGGCTCAGATTTGGGTATAAAAACATGAATTCAGTTTGAAATTCCTCACTCCTGTTCAAAATGGTAAAACATCGAGAACTCACTGAAAAGGAGAGAGTCCACATTAAAGCACTTTGTGACGCTGGATGGTCTTTCTCGTTTTTATGACAACTGGTCTAATAAATTTGTTAAGCACTGTATTTCCTACCCTAAATATTCTATGCCAAAGCATGTGAGTAAAACTGCAAAGCAAAATCCAGACAAAATCCAGACAGCAGACTTGTGTCCGCCTTTACAGACTGGCTGTATATTACAACATGGGATTTGGTGTCCTTTAATTCACTCTACTTGCCCCATCCAGCTTTCCCTGGGCAAATCACCCAAAAAATAATACAAAACACCCCAAATCCCCTGACCTACATCAGAGCCTCTTACATCTGATCTCTTATATCTATAATTTGCCATCAAATCACGTGTTCAAATGTACTACAGTCTCTCTGGAATTTTTATTATCAGTTTTACAAATACTCATACACACCAACTGAGGTAGAGCGGTGCTGTGTATATCCAGCATGAAAGCATTTTAATGGCATGTGTGCTTTACTGACAAACACAACAGCACAATAGCCGGAAAGATTGAATGCACCGTGGATGTGACATTCAAAAAAGGTCACAAGCTGGATTCAAACCTGTGACATTTTGGGTATACGGTATGTGTCTTGGCCCACTAACCACCAGGACTTTCTGCTCCATGCTTGTTGACCTTAATCCTGAACAGCAACAAGGCAGAAGTAACAGCCAGGGTCGCTTCAGGGTTTTCACCATAAATTTGTAATGTGCAATCACCCTGTGTTTCCCCGATCTCAGACTGTATTATGTCGGACTGAGCAGAGGGTAAGCTGTGCTGCCAGAAAAAAGCCAGTGGTAGCGGCATTGATCAAAAATTCCAGACGGCAGTGTGGAAACGTGAGAGTAGCCGCCCTCCTATAAATAACTAATGCTGCATACCTTACAGCCATGTAGAGTGGATGAGATTTCACACATAATCAATAAGTCAAACACGTGGCTGTATGCCTTCAGCAACCCCCCTCCTCTTGTGTTTATCCGTCCATCCGTCTCTGGTTACCTTACTCTGCAACCTTCAAAGAACCTTTTTCTCCTTTACCCTCTGTGTGTGTGTGATTTTTGTTAGTTCAGTTTGAATCCATTTAGCAGGTGGGGCTGGATTAAAAATAAATATATTAGAGCACTATCCAGATGAGCATTATTATTATTAATTAGCTTTCTTTTAAATCTTCTATTTGCATTCACAGAGAAATCAGCCAATTTTGTTTTTTGTTGGGGTTTTTTTTAATTCAGTGTATTAGGTAACATTTTTTAATGTATTCAATTCTTTTTACCGTTTGTCTGAAGAGATTGTAAGGTAACTTATAAATGAGGCCTTACCCGACCTTCTCAGTGGCCTAACAGCTAGTGTAGGGATTTCTGACGGAGGACTCATGACAAATTTTCCGCAAATCTTCCGCAAAAATCCAAAAAGATGTGATGCTCACGCTCAAGAGTGACTTTTATCTCGGTCGAAGGAGGGTTGGTGGAGTAGAGTGGTTCAGGCAGCAGTGTCAGGTGGAGTTGATAGCTGCTGCGTATCTGCTATCGGTGTTTGTAGTGCACGTTGCCTCACTGATCAGTCTTCGGCAAAGTGCATGGTTTTTTGTTTTCTATTCTGCATGTGCGTGCACAGTACAATTAAATAAAAACTGTTGGTAGATTATTCACCTCTGTACTGATTGAACCCACGGGTAGCAGGACTGTGCTACAGGTATCAAGCAATTTATCTGTGCCTGCTATCTCATGAAGCCAAATACAGTCTTGAGTGGATAAGGTCAGCTAATTTCTCCAAACTCCTGAGGTAACTGAGCTGGCTATTTCTTTATCAGCTAACATCACAAATTATTGCTGGATTCATGCAGTGTAGCTAAGCTACAGCTAGCTGGCTAACCATGTCTTGTTTGCTAGTGATATCATATCTAAGTGGAAACTGTTGACCAGTTATTTCATCAGCCAATATGATCTGTGATACAAGCATACAGAATGTATAATGCAAAATTATTAATTTTAGCCATCATTTAATGACACAAAGCAAAGATGTATAACTAACATTTGCATTCCACAGTAATAACCAATATGGTGGTAGTTAGCCAGCTAGCTGTAACCAGCTGACTGACAGCTAGCTGGCCAATGGAGCTGCGCAAATGCGAGCAACTGAATAATGACTGTAGTCTGTAGACTGTAGTCTGCTGTGTCAATAACAGCACTGGTTTTATGGAGTTAGGCAGAGCTCTTTAAATATCTGTGATTAATCCGTGTAGTAGGGTTGTAACCACAGACAGTGTAAAACAGTGTAAAAGTGTAGCTTCCTGGTCGGAAAAATGAACCCAATGCGGAAGTGCCTAAAAACCTACATTCTATCTGAAGGCCACCAGATGGTGATAAGTAAATGGACTGGTACTTATATAGCGCTTTTCTACTCTATGTGAGCACTCAAAGTGCTTTATACTTTCATTCACCCAATCATACAAGCACTTTTTTCCACACTTAAGTGCTTTTCTAACATTCACTCACACATTCATACTCCGCATCGTGAGCAATTTGGGGTTCAGTATCTTGCCCAAGGCATGCAGACTGGGGTAACCAGGAATTGAACCACCAACTATTAGTAGACGACCTGCTCTACCTCCTGAGCCACAGCCACCAGTGTGGTTGTAAAAAGACTTCTGGTCCTATTGAAGTCTATGGGGGAAAAGGCTTTCTTTCTTGAACTTTGTAAACTCTTTGCTGCTGAATTCATTGTCTTACTCATTCATTTTGCATCCTACTGAATAAAAACTTCTTCTATTTTGTAAATCTTGATCATACAATGTTTCAACCAGGAGGGTTAGCCCTGTTATTTTCCGCTCACTCATTGGCTAATGACTCATCAATCACAAGCCATTAGTCAATGAGCAAGTGGTTTCACAGTCAGACCCGCCCCTTTTCATCACATACGGTTTCCTGCAACCAAGATGGCAATGGCAGAAACACTTATCTCGAGGTTTCAAAACAGAACTTCACAAACCAACGTGTGACATCACAGTAGCTACGTCCATTTTTTTTTCTTTTTTTTTTTACTGTTTATGGTTAGAACGTATATTGTCTAGTTACTTTAGGCACTGTTGTTGTCTCAGAGATGACCCTTCTTGCCAAAAATAGATCTCCTCAAAAGCCAGTGAAATTGTTTTAAAAAAGCTTCAGTTGATAGAGCACCCCTCTCTGTTGTGTGTGTGTGTTTCTTTTCTTTTTTCATTTCTTTTATGTTTTTCTCACTTCCACCTCAGTACTCCACTGTAATGGTTCTGACACACTGAATTGACACTGCTGTTCAGAGAATAAACTCTGTTTCAGCACAGTGTTCTCAGTCTGTCCAGACACTATGACTGTACTTATTGTTGTTCACCTCTTTCTTTGTTAGAAATGTTTATATATGCTTATAAACACCTGTGCACCTGCTTATTCTTGCAAGTGACCAATCATGTGGCGGCAGTGCAATGCAGATGGAGTTAATGTTTATATTCAACATCAGAATGGGGAAAACATGTGATCTTGGTGTCTTTCATTGTGGTTTGTTGTTGCCAGATGGGCTCGTTTAATTATTTGTGAAGCTGCTGATCTTCTAGCATTTTCACCATCACAGACTGTAGTTCACGCAGACTGGTGCAGTGAGAGGCCAGAGGAGAATGGCCAGACTGGTTGGAGCTGACAGAAAGGCTACGCTAACTCAGATAACTACTCTTTACTACTGTGCTCAGCAGAAAAACTTCCCACAATGCAGAACATGTTGAGCCTTAAGGTGGATGGGTTACACCAGCAGAAGACCACATCGGGTTCAACTCCTCTGAACCATGGAAAAATATCAGAGGCTGCAGTGGGCGTAGGCTAACTGGAAAAATATAGCCTGGTGTGATGAATTTCCATTTTTGCTGAGGCTGCATGTGGCAGGCTGAGAATGTGGCATCAGCAGCATGAATCCATTGACCAACCTGCCTCGTGTCAACACTCTGTCTGGAGGTGTTGGTTTAATGGTGTGAGGAATGCTTTCTCCTTGTCCCCTTAATACCAATCAAATGTTGTTTAATGACTGGTCTGTGTATTGTTGCTGACCACATGCATCTCTTTATAGCTACAGTTTCCCATCTTCCATTGGCTACTTCCAACATGAACATGCATAATGTTACAGTGGACCTCAGCAGCCAGACTAAGGACTGAGGCTGTTTGACAGATTAGTATGTATAATGAAGTACTTGATAAATGTATACGTTCACCTCATGTATGTCAATAGAGTGAGCAGAATTTAGAGACCACTTGTGACACCTTGAGACCACCACCACCAGTTTTGACCTCTATAATGCACATAAAATAAAATTATCACCTTTATGACAACAAAAACTGTGAATGAAGATCTATGTGGAAGTATTATTTATTACAGTGCTGTGTAAACCCTTCCCAGAAACCAACCAGTAGTCCCCCTCCTGTTTTTTCTTTGTTTTTTTTTTTTTAATATAAATACAACTATGCTCACTTCCAGCTCCATGTTTTTATTCATGCTCTACTGAAGTAGCTTTGCATGATTCACACTCCAAAATAATCCTTCTTTATCATATACTAGGTCTTTAGCCATTTTAACTCCTCTCCCTTTAAGTCAGCTTTCTTCTGGTCTGAAGATTAGTTGTTACAGGGCAGGGTAAAACAGCTGTCCCGGGGACGTAACAAAGAGACCAGGTCCTCCAACAGTTTTACCGCTGTTTTGACATTGCTTTCACCAATGCTGTCGCAGAAACAACGTGCATTTGCAGTGACGACCACATCTACAGTAGACATTAGCACGCAAGATATAAATATATAACTAGACATTTGTGAACATGGGAAACAAATCTAGTCTTATTTGTTTTTTGTTTCTTTTTGTTATATTTCTATCATGAATAAATGTGACTTGACTTGACTTCTGATTGGGTGCTTTTTGTAAAGTTTCAAATAATGACCTCAGCGTATGTATGAAGTAATCTCCGTGAGCCAAAAGCTCAGACTTCAGACTGCTATAACACTCTCTTTCAGACATTTTTTTCTACTCTTGGCTTTGTATGATGTCAGAGAGAGGGGATATCCCTAATATGGTCATTTCAGGCTCACAGCTGTGGCTTGTTTCACAGGATGGACTGAGAGGTTGTACCAAGGCCCATTGTAAAATAATTAATTATTTTGAACTAAATCATGGAAAGCTACTCTAGTAGAGTCCAAGATTAGATATATGTAGTTGGAAATGTCGGCCCCTTTAACAACATCCCTTAGCTTTGACATCATAGAGCAGTCTGAAGATGGTGCTCTAGCTTATGTGGATTACTTGTACACACTGACCTAATTTTCTGAAACTTTGACCATGTTTAATATGAGCATCCACCATTGTAACAGTATAGTGAAGGTCAGTGTTAAGTGGCTTAACAAACAAACAAAAAAACATTCTTCTGAAAATGGTCAGGTACAAAGACTGGCCTGAAAAGGAGTGAAAAAGCAGCCTCTATCTCCAAAGAAAAACTTTGAAAGCTCTTCAGAAAGCTATTTCTCAAGACCACTTTAAAAAATTACAAGAAAGTCTGGCTCCTTGGAAGCAAAATATAAAGAAATAAAGGGTGGCTCAAGACTTTTGTACAGTCCTTAAATGTGACAGAAAAAAAGAAAAGCATAAAGCCCCCCTGTAATTTAGAACCATTTGGGTCATTCCATCTCAGATCAACACATTTTTAGAACATTTTCTGCTCGATGATCTCAGATTTGCCTAAAAATTTTATGGTCCAAAGTTTGGACACATATAATCATTGATGTGAAATTTTAGCTTTATATATCTAATACTTTTCAAGATCTTCTTCCGCTTATCCTATTCAGGGTCGCGGGTGGGGGCTGGGGGCTGGAGCCTGGAGCCTATCCCGGCTACCATAGGGCAAAAGGCGGGGTACACCCTGGACAGGTCACCACTCTGTCACAGGGCTAACACAGAGAGACAGACAACTATTCATGCTCACATTCATACCTACAGCCAATTTAGAATTACCAATTAACCTAACCCCACTAACTGCAGGTCTTTGGTCTGTGGGAGGAAGCTGGAGTACCTGGAGAGAACATGCAAACTCCACACAGAAAGGTGGATTTGAACTCAGGATCTTCTTGCTGTGAGCCAACAGTGCTAACCACTGCTCTACCGTGCTACCCGGTCTTTCTTACCATCTAATAAAAAAAACTTCATATTCCAGAAGACAACTAATGACAATTTCTAAATGGTATATAGTTATATATAACAATAATGCAAAAATAAAACACATTGAGTACTTTTTAACATGAAACTGTTAGTCACAAAAATGAAGAAAATGCTATTGTCATTTAACTTTCATACTGGTTTGAGCAGATATCACAAGTTGTACCACAAAAACAAAAATATCAGCAGATTGTCTAATTCGAATAGAACAAAATTTTCCAGATGGTACTCTATTATAACTGAGAAAATAATTTTGTTAAATATGTGCATATTTTTTATTTTCAAGACCTACTCTACCTACCATTTCGAGACCTACTGCCTTGGAAGCATCTGATACGTCAAGTTTACAATATACTAAGAGGCATTAAATACTTAACAAGTACTGATGTAAAATTTTTCATACATAAAAATAAATATAGCAAAACAATTAAGAGTAATGCAAAAGGGATTAGTAGCTCATTTCACATGAGAAGTCTTGCAAGACCAAGTTGCCCATATGGCACGATTGGTAGTCCGATATAAGGTGCTAACCTGAAACCCCTGATCCTAATTCAACTATATATTCACAAATTGTCACTAATTGTCTTTTGCAATGTGAAGTTTTTTATTAGTCTGTGCTCAAATATGGGACTCAATTTTTTTTTTCATATTTTAACTAGCCAATACTCAGACATTTATTGATGTATGTGTCCCAAATTATAGATCCTGGCTCATTTTGATGGTAAGAAAGGCCAGTGAAAATTTCAGGCTTTTATCTTTAATAGTATTTTGGATATATTCATGTTCAAACATTGCCTCAGATTTCAAAGTGTGAAAAAACATGCTGGAAGTGGGTCGACAGACCATTTAAAAAAAATATATATATATATATACATCTTGAAAAGTTTTTGATATATGAAGCTAAATTTTCACAGCAATCATTATGTGTCCAAACTTTGGACCGTAAACTTTTTATGCAAATTGGAGATGTTCGAGCAGAAAGCCCACGTTGATTTCAGATGGAATGACCAATTTGCATTTTTTTGCAACATAACAATTATAGGACCCCAAAAATTAGGGTGAATCAACTTACTCTCGCTTATTTGACGTGATCATTTAACATTCCAAAAAGTGGAAATGCAGGTTGTTGTTTTTTTGCAGCACAGCCTCACTTTGCAAATTCATAAATATTCTTTGGAGAAGTTGCTTCACAACTCCAACATCAGCATGTAAATAACTATTTTCTCTTCACCATTTGACATCAGTGGAGACACGGGAAGAGGTGGTGTCTCTCTTCCTTTATCTCCTAAGAAACACATTGCACCAGTAGCAGGTCATTTCATGTCCATTTTCCACTCTTCCTCCTCTGTAATGACTCCTTCCACCAGCAGCTAATGGCTGTGGTCACCAACCGGGCTCGTGCTCCCCTTTTCTGGACTCCCAGAGTCACTCAAAGGGGAGTGAGGAAACTTAATTTCATGCCCTAGTTGTGACTTGTGTTTTGAGGAAAAAAGTGGGTTGAATTTGCATATCTCTGGGTTCATGCCTGTTTCAACATGTCAGTGAATAGAACAACTGAGAGGGGAAAAAAACATCTGAAACAGTATTCTGACCAATGGGGCAAAACCATCAGAGAGTGTTTTTTATAAATTTGTATGATGTCTCATCAGGTTATTGCATTAAAAGTCAATTCGGAGCTTAATCAAGTCAGATATTTTACCCCATATGGTGGTGACCTTAACGTGACGGCTCTCCCCTGGTGAATGAGAGCGTTGCCTGTGTGTGTGTGTGGGTGTGGGTGTGTGGAAGAGAGAGAGTGTGTGAGAGAGCAAAGGGGTCCCAAGTGATTATAAAACAAACCCCCTGCCTAAACTATTGGTCTGTTGCCATGGTGAAGTTGAGAGTGTTCTCAAGAAGCGGCTCCATCCCATAATAAGGGATGGCGGGCACATTGCCTGACATGGCAGTGATGATGGGGATGATGGGTCCTATTCTCCCTGCAGCTCATTTCCATGGCAATGGCTGAATGAATTTTTGGTAAGAGAGGGTGGGGTCAGACTGGTAGGAGGGTAATTGATGCACTTCACATCTTATTTTTCTCCCTTCTATTTCAGCATGTGACTCACACCTGTCACTCTTGTCAGCCCCTAAAGCAGTTATCACAATTATTCTTCATGCACATTTTTATAGTAACTTACAAGTGATTTAACAATGAAAATAAAAGCCAGGGTCATAATTGACACGAAAGACTCACAAGATGCATGAAGGGCAAAAACCAACAGCTTAAATATGAAGATGGAAGACGTCATAAAGCAATTATTTGAAAATGAGGTTTAATAAGTGGCTTAAAAAGGATGTCGAGCCAGTCTTTCTGGCCTTCTCACAGTAAATGGTTTTCCTTGTACCCTGCTGTCTGGCTAAAAGAGCTCAGACTTGTTCACACTTTAAAAGGGCTAAATTATAGATGTCTCATCACTGCGGTTATATAAATGACCTCCGCTGCTCGCTCTTACACACACAGCCAGTTCACTCCCTTTTTTTCTCTTTCTCACATTGCCTTTCCTCCCTCTTTTCTATCTATCACCATCTCTCTCTCTCGCTCTCTCTCTCTCTCTCTCTTTCAGTCTTTCTCTCACTCTTGTCTCTTAAATGACAGTGGTACACTGTGTACTGTGGGGTTTTTTTTTCTCCAGCACCATGGGAACTGCTCTCTCTGGACAGTTTTTTCTGTAATGATACTGTAGTTTAACACAACTTAAAGATCATCTTAGAATATAATATAAATACATAATACCCAGGGCTTAAAGGTCTGTGGCATTTTAGCTTTGACAGTAGATAATTATGTCTATGGTAACAATCCGTGCTTATTTTTAGCAGCTGTCCTGTAGCAAGATAATGGCTGTATGAATACAACCGAGAACTCTGTATTTTGTATGAATAAAGTAGACCTATGAAAAAAAAGAGAAAGAAATCAAATGAAGCCTTTAACACTGTTGTTCAGTGAAGCATCTGCTCATCGTGACTGTACTACTTTTTTTAAAAAAAGGAGTGCTGCAAGGCTGTGGCTTTTGTATTCATATCATCATGATTTTTTTCAGATGATTTGTCAAATGTTTGACATCAGGGTTTGAAACATAGTCATGTTGGACATTTTTAATGGCTTTGAAAGCTGTGTTTGACTTGGATACAATAAGTCTACCATGCTACAGTTTCCGACTGAGGAAACAGTGAGTGATGCATTTTCTGTGGATCGACCTTTCATGATGATGGGATCATCCACATTTAGAAATGATTATAATGCGTTCTTGGCTTTCGGAAACAGAATGTACATCACAGGTGTCATCCATCTGGCTTGCAGCAGCTTGGTAGGCTATGTTTTTTTGCATCTTACACCACCAAAGTTGGAGAGGAGCAGAGACGAGACCAACTGAATAGTTATGCACTGCCGTTTTTTAGTTTAGCAGTTTTCCAACTAATCTTACAGTAAGGTTGCGTGCCCCTTTTGAGATAGTTGAGATGAACATTGTAATTCCAAAAAATCCTCCCTAAGTGCAGATATGTTCGATATGAATCAAATTCAAGTAATTTCAGTGTCCTAAATGCAGTAGAGGTTTGGTTGAGAAAAGAACTACCTGAAACAATGGCGAGGCTTCCATTTGTCTGTCCCTCCACAATTCGCAAGAATCACTACTCCTCCTAGAGTATTTTAGTGAAACTTACATACAGCTCTGGAAAAAATTAAGTGACCACTGCAAATTTTTCAGAAATCAGCATCTCTACATATATGACAGTCATTCCATTCCAGTGTCTCTTGAATTCCAACACAAGCACACCTGTTTCTACCTAATAAGGTACTGATGAGGTGATCACCTGAACCAAATCATATTTAACGAGGAAAAGTATAAAAACCATGGGTGTGGTCATCCTATCCTCTTGCAACAGGACCAACTGGATGGCAAAAACAGTGCTAGTAGTACATCAAAAGTAACTGGAAAAAAAAAAAAAAAAAACTATTGACCACGCCAAAAGAAATGAAAAGAAAAGTTTTGTGTG
>VUQI01028120.1:0-20970 GCA_015106735.1 Paratilapia polleni
TAACTATAAGCTCTATCAAAAAGGAACGTTTTAAGCCTAATCTTAAAAGTAGAGAGGGTGTCTGTCTCCTGAATCCAAACTGGGAGCTGGTTCCACAGGAGAGGGGCCTGAAAGCTGAAGGCTCTGCCTCCCATTCTACTTTTAAATACCCTAGGAACCACAGTCAGCAGCACAACATCACAAAACATACAGGAAACCACACAGCTGCCTCTAAATCACAAATATCACAATACAAGACTAATCACTGAGTGTGTGTGTGTGTGTGTGTGTGTGTGTGTGTGTGTGTTACAGTACGGGACCACTCCTCTGATCTGGGCGGCCAGGAAAGGACACTTTGACTGTGTGATGCACCTGCTGGAGAACGGTGCCGATGTCGACCAGGAGGGGGCGGTACGACCTCACTCATCGTCGCTGCCATCATCACTGCAGGCTCAGCACGCCAGAATAACACACACACATACAGGCCTCCTTTAACAACCTCCTGTCTGCCCTCAGAACTCGATGACGGCTCTGATCGTGGCGGTGAAGGGCGGATACACCGAGGTGGTGAAGGAGCTGCTGAAGAGGAACCCCAACGTCAACATGACCGACAAGGACGGGAACACGGCGCTCATGATCGCCGCCAAGGAGGGCTACACCGAGATTGTCCAGGACCTGCTGGACGCTGGCACCTACGTCAACATCCCCGACCGGGTGAGGCACCGACCTGCGCTGTCACATGACACAAATCATTTTAATAACAGAAACTAAACAGCGTCCTGTGCTTTTCAGAGCGGCGATACAGTGCTGATCGGAGCCGTGAGGGGCGGGCATGTGGAGATCGTCAGAGCTCTGCTGCACAAATACGCTGACATTGACATCAGAGGGCAGGTGAGTCAGAAATATTAGACGGTTAGAGCCAGTCAGAGGCAGTGTAGGTGGGGAGTAAATGATCTCGTCGCTCTCGCTGTTGCTGACGTCATCTCTCTGCTCCGCCTCCAGGAGAATAAGACGGCTCTGTACTGGGCCGTGGAGAAAGGAAACGCCACCATGGTGAGAGACATCCTGCAGTGTAACCCCGACACGGAGACCTGCACCAAGGTGAGAGCCGAGCACACCAGAGCACACCTGTCTCAGTCTGTGGGCTTCTGTGGTTAATCTGAGTTTGTGCTCTCAGGACGGAGAGACGCCTCTGATCAAAGCCACCAAGATGAGGAACATCGAGATTGTGGAGCTGCTGCTCGACAAAGGAGCCAAAGTGTCCGCCGTGGACAAGGTGAGAGCCAGAGGGACACAACCATCACCTGTATCCACCTGCCCTTCAAAATAAAAGCAGGTTTAAACATTTCGCTTTTCAGTCTGTAGATCTGTCACAGAACTGACTAAAATCAGACGAAAGACTGAAAGGGACTGATTGATTGATTGACTGATTGATGCTTTGTTATCAATAAAATGTCAGTAAACAGTGAAACGTTTCCTTTGCAGAACCTTTTTCAGACCAATAAAATAAATAATAAAATATTCAGTTTACAGTGAGAAAATAAATAAAAAATTAAATAAATCAAACATGGAGATTTTGGCAGGTTTTCATTAATTTTCTGTTAATCAGCTGATTTGTTAATTAATTTTCTCAAAGAGTCACAGTTCCAGCCTTAACTCAGCTTTGATTTTTAACGTTCCATGTTCTGTACTCTGCATTTCATTGATACACAACACATCATGTGTGCAGGCTCTGAAAACTCTTTGAAAGACTTTCTTTTAACCTGAGAAGTCTGAAATTTAACTTCTAAAAGTCTGAAGTCAGTCCAGAACTAAAAGAATGACACAGTTCTGGATGGATTTAAGAGCTTTAGGTATGAAGTCAGTCCAGAACTTATTTCAATTGTAAAAGTTTTAAATCAAAATTCAATCCAAAAGTTGTTTTTTTAATCTGGATTGATTAAAGAAATGAAGTCAGTCCTTAAAAACTGAGACCTTTACAATCAAATGTGACCATATTTTATCACATCCACCTTTTATCCAGATATGAAACTCTGAACATCCACCAGGTCCTCGCTGACCTGTTTAGGGTCCATGTTAGGTTCACAGCCACCTTTTTATGGACTTTATGCTCATATTGATACCCAAATAGAAAAGGTTATAACAGGAAAACCGGTCGCAGAGGACCTGATGGTAAAAAGCAACCCTGTTTTCACAGAAAGGGGACACTCCGCTCCACATCGCCATCCGGGGGCGGAGCCGCCGCCTGGCCGAGCTCCTCCTCAGGAACCCCAAAGATGGGCGCCTGCTGTACCGCCCCAACAAGGCCGGAGAGACGCCGTACAACATCGACTGCAGCCACCAGAAGAGCATCCTCACTCAGATCTTTGGAGCACGTACGTCATTTTCTACGTTTTACTTCAAGCGATCAAACTGAGCTGGAGAGAGCAGAGAAACTCAGAAACACACCGTTACAGGCCACGTTTGGTCAAGTTTGAGTCTCATCTTCATCACTCCTTTAGCCTATACTTGGAAAATTCAGTGAACTGGAGGCCGCACTTTAAACACTGCTGAATAAAAAATAAGAAACTTAAACAAAGAGATTTGTTAAAACAGTAAAATGGAAATTAGTGAAACTCTAAAAGCTTGGGAGTAATTAAAGCCGTAAGATCTAAAGTAAGTGAATCACCTGAAAGAAGCTGCAAGTGAAATAAGATTAAGTTAAAACTTTCAGCAATGTGGCAGCTTCAGATGCTTCTTTGTGTTATTGCAAGCTGCAGCTGCTCAGCGAGTCAAGCCGGATTTCCTGAGCTCATTAAAACAGCTGCTGCTGAACATAATCCAATCTTCTGTCTGCAGTAAAACATCAGTCAGAGCCTTTTAAATAAATCAGATAGAAAATCTGTCAGGACTCACAGAGAGGGAGGATGAGCCAGCCTCAGCATACAGCTCACAGAGTGGTAACAGGCGAGGCTTAATCCAGGACTGAGAGGAACGTCCTGCGGTGCATGAAAGGAAAACAGGATTTATTCTGATGAAAACCATATTTTTTCTCAGTTTTTCTCATGATAATTAAAACTCATCAGTCAAAGATACCCAGACTCTGTGACTGCTTCTATCTTTGGACCAAAGTCTTGTAGTTTTATCTGCCATAAGAGCTGATTTATGGTTAGTGCAGCGTGAGTGAATGAACAGGACAATATCATCAGCATTTGATGTACATTACACCCACTTACAGAGGAAATGATGTCATGTATAGAAAGTGAAGTTGAGAGGCTCCAGGACTGAGCCTTGTGGGACTCCTTTTGTAATTTACCCTTATTCAGGTTCAGCATTTGTTTGTAAATAAATATGAGTTAAACTTCTGTCAGTACGTACTGTAAATGCTCCACGCGGTTAGAACTGAAGAGGTTCTTCTTCTTCAGTTTAACCGTTCAGGTCACTTTACAGAAATCAGCAGCACTGAATTCATTCATTCAGACATCGGAAACTCAGCGGCGCCTCCCGACCTCTGAACCAGTCAGAAAGTCTGATTATGTGTCCAGACTTCTGTGATTTTTATCCGTTTAGTCCCCAACGATTCACAGATCAAAAGAATAAAAGAGTCTTTGTGTCTCTGCCCCCCGCAGGTCACCTGTCCCCCGCGGAGACGGATGGCGACATGCTGGGTTACGACCTGTACAGCTCCGCGCTCGCCGACATCCTGAGCGAGCCCACCATGCAGCCCCCCATCTGTGTGGGTCTGTACGCTCAGTGGGGCAGCGGCAAGTCCTTCCTGCTCAAGAAGCTGGAGGGTGAGTCTGCTCTCACCATGCACGCTACGTTCAACACGCTCGCCACGCTCAGGGTACGTACACCTCACCAACACGTACTGACGCTCCTCCTCCTCCTCCTCAGATGAGATGAAGACGTTCGCCGGGCAGCAGATCGAGCCGCTGTTTCAGTTCTCCTGGCTCGTCGTCTTTCTGTCTCTGCTGCTCTGCAGCTCCATCGCCATCATCCTCGGCTTCACCGTGGACCCCAAGCTCGCCATGGCGGTCTCCCTCAGCCTGCTGGCCCTGCTCTACCTCTTCTTCGGTGAGAGACGACTTGATGTAACGCTTCACGTTAACACGGAGACTGCTGCGCTGCTGCTGGTGTTTAAATAAAGTTTTATATTCTGCAGTGGTGGTGTACTTCGGCGGCCGGCGGGAGGGCGACAACTGGACGTGGGCGTGGCTGCTGAGTACCCGTCTGGCACGGCACATCGGCTATCTGGAGCTCCTGTTGAAGCTGATGTTTGTGAACCCGCCAGAGCTGCCGGAGCAGAGCACCCGAGCTCTGCCTGTCAGGTAACGCCGCTGCTGCCACCTGGGAATACAGATCACGATGTCACGCTGATGTCACGCTGATGTCACGCTGATGTCACGTGTCTCTTGCAGGTTCCTGTTCACAGACTACAACCGGCTGTCCAGCGTCGGAGGAGAGACGTCGATGGCGGAGATGATCGCCACGCTGTCGGACGCCTGCGAGAGAGAGTTCGGCTTCCTCGCAACACGCCTCTTCAGAGTGTTCAAGACAGAGGAGACGCAAGGTAACGCACCACTTCCTGCCTCACAGCTGCATTTTCTGAGGTCACCTGTCCCACAGTTCCACATAGCTCCTCTTCTTCTTCTGTGCTTACCCTCTCAGGTAAGAGGAAGTGGAAGAAGACGTGCTGCGTGCCGTCCTTCATCCTCTTCACCCTGGTGCTGGCGTGCCTCGTCACCGGCATGGCTCTGCTGGCCGTCTTCAGGGTGGACAGCGAGAACCGGACGGTGAACGCGGTGCTGATCGCCATCGGCAGCGTGGTGGGCCTTGCTCTGCTGCTGAACTGCAGGACGTGGTGGCAGGTGACCGACTCTGTGCTGAACTCGCAGAGGAAGAGGCTGCACAGCGCTGCCAACAGGATGCACAAGCTGAAGAGCGAGGGCTTCATGAAGGTGAGGAGGGGGCGGGCTTTAAAGGAGGCAGGAAGTTACAACACATCCAGAACTGAAGGAACAATCACGCCTCAACCTCATGATTAAAAACACTGTTCACGAGTTTCTCCTTTTGTGACAATAAAGATCTGAACAGTTTATTCAGCCGCCTCTCCTCCGAGTCTCTCCTCCATGTGGTCCTGGTTCTGCTCAGTGTAGCGGCTCATGAACCAGTTCTCCACCTGCTGCAGGTTCTGATTACTGTCACCAGTTTCAGTCCATGATGGTGGAGTTCTGACTGCAGGATGAGACAGTCTTTGGAGACGCAGTTTTAGGAAACTAAAACTAAAAATTAAAACTAGATGTGAAAGGCAGGCAAGGATTTGGGTCTCGAAAAAAAGCTTACTAAGAAAAAACTGGAAGTGGTATTGGAAAAATTATTTCACTGTAAGCAGCAGCATCCCAAATTTGGGAGTTGTTCTATAATTACTCTATGAACAAGGTGGTTGGGGAAGCTGCGTCTTGGTGGCATTGGTGAGAGAACCGTAAATCTTATCACAGTGAGAGTAACACTGGATAAAAGAGGACAAAAATGCCTTCGTTTTGAGGTACTTACTATGTGTGTAGATAAAAAGGTTTGAGCATGAAACAAACAGAAAGCAGTTATTTTAGGTACCAGTCTATTTATTTTCTGATTATTTTCCAGGCTCAAAATTTACAGTGGGCGATGTCATCACACATCACTTAAAATTCTTTACTCTAAAACTTAAATTGAATAATAAACACTGGTCCTTAATGCTGTTGCATTGGCACACTCAAATACTCAAATACGTTTGTGTGTAAAGTCTGCTGGAGAGACAGATGGTGGAGAGGTTTTAGTTTCCTCCGTCAGTCTGAGCTACTTCCTGATGATTTCACCGTCTTTCTTCCTGCAGGTCCTGAAGCACGAGGTGGAGCTGATGGCGAGGATGGCGAAGACCATCGACGGTTTCACGCAGCACCAGACGAGGCTGGCGGTCGTCATCGACGGCCTGGACTCCTGCGAGCAGGACAAAGTGCTGCAGATGCTCGACACGGTGAGTTTGATTCGCTCTGTGTTTTTAAAGATGGACGATGGAGCAGAAATCTGGAGACGGTCTGACGTCCTCGTCATTTATACAGATTCACAGTTAGCTGTGAGGGGCTGTGGAAATCAGAGCTCTTTATTTTAGTTTTCTGCTCAGATTTATGACCACAGAGATGATTTTATTTGGAGAGATTTTGTTAGACTGAATCTAATCAGTCAGAACAGGAGCTTCAGTTAAATCATGAGACGGCCGCTCCGCTCTGATCATGTGGATCAGATTTACTTTGAAGGGACGGGAAGCCGCCTCATGCGGTCGCTGAACACCTATGTGGGCGTTTCCCTCCTGCAGGTGCGCGTGCTCTTCTCCAAAGGGCCCTTCATCTCCATCTTTGCCAGCGACCCGCACATCATCATCAAGGCCATCAACCAGAACCTGAACAGCGTCCTGCGGGACTCCAACATCAACGGGCATGACTACATGAGGAACATTGTCCACCTGCCCGTCTTCCTCAATAGCAGGGGGCTCTCCAGCGCCAAGAAGATGTGCGCCGCTGCGCCCGCCAACGGAGACGCTGCCAATGCTGATGGTATCCACACATATGACTGCATCAGACAGTTTTTATTTTAGCTGGTTAATAAACCTGCTAAAATGAACCTGCAGGTTCTTATCCATAAAGTCCAAAGTTACCCACAACAACACGATGATAACGCAGAAACTCTCCCGGCTCAGGAGCAGCTGCTGCAGGGACAAACATGCAGGTCTGCACACAGAGCTCAGCCTGATGTTAGAAAACAACAATATGACTCAATATAAAACTGATCATACTCAGCTGCAAAAATCGAATTAGATTCCCATAATTGCACTGATCAGCAGCTGGGTACCAGGCTAGTTTGAGATTTCTGCAAAACCTCAATTTGATACATCATTTTGATGTCGATTGGTCATAATTTGTTCTTATTGAGGTCTTAAAAAGCATTCATTTTAGGTTTTAGAAGCCTGAGTACGATAATAAGAAACATTAGCTACCTTCCATCTTTAAAAAACAAATTCCCTGATGCTGAGACTCCGGGGGCTGCAGAGGGGCTACAGAGGGGCTGCAGAGCATGTACACAGTATACTCTGATTAATAAACTACAGGCAGTGTGTGACTCAGTGAGACAAACTCTAATATCCCTGAAAACACATCGAGCTGACTTCAAATCCACAATGTGTTTCCAGCTTTAAATGAACTCAAAGCAAAGAGCAGATATTTACCTTCACCTCTGTTTATAGACAGACATAATGATGTTTACATGTCTGTGTGTGTCTGTCTGTCAGCAGGCTGGCACGAGGAGCTGGACAGGAAACTGTCTCAGCACAGTTTGGGAGAATTAACCAAGTTTGGCAGCAAGACGACGCTCAACCGCCGGGTGAGACACTGTGTGTGTGTGTGTGTGTGTGTGTGTGTGTCTGTCTGCGTGTGTGTTAATCGAATGAGACTGAACCACCACATGACTTGTCAACAGTCGCCGTCTCATGTTTCCTCTGATCAAATTAAATCCAGCTGCTCTTCAAACGTTCACCTCAGGACGCCTTCTGCAGTCATCACTTCACTCACAGGAAGTTTTATTTTGAAAGGATGCGGTCTGGACTTCGGTGTGATGTGGCGGATTGATTAGATTAGACTCGATCAGATTCATTTACTGACTCCAGCTTTAAAAGAAGCTTGTCGGTTTCCTGTTTGATGATGTGTGTAATTATGAGCAGACAGACACGTAGTGGTTGATGCGTTCAATGCGTCACACACGTGGTCATGTGACCTGTGCTGTGCGCGTTGCAGGACACGTACCGGCGGCGGCAGGTGCAGCGCTCGGTGACTCGTCAGATGTCGTTTGACCTGACGAAGCTGATGGTGACGGAGGATTGGTTCAGTGACATCAGCCCGCAGACGATGAGAAGGCTGCTCAACATCGTCTCCGTCACAGGTGACCCCCGAGTCTTCATCATCTTCATCCTCACCATCAGCAGGACCTGGTCTGACCGCCATGATGATGTTTTATTCCAGCTTTTGTACCTTTAATAAAAACTTTATTATTAAAAAATTATTTTTCTAGTTTACTGTTGCAGTTTTTAACCCCGCCTCTTCCTGTCCAGGCCGTCTGCTGCGAGCCAATCAGATCAGCTTTAACTGGGACCGCCTGGCGTCGTGGATCAACCTGACAGAGCAGTGGCCCTACAGGACGTCCTGGCTCATCCTGTACCTGGAGGAGACTGACGGCGTCCCCGACCAGGCCACACTTAAGACCATCTACGAGAGGTCAGTGGTCACGCCCCCCCATCCCCCCGTGAATGTTGTTGTTAAAGTGACGTCAGCTGATCAGCTTGTCCTCTCTCCCTCAGAGTGTCGAAGAACATCCCGACCACTAAAGACGTGGAGCCGCTGCTGGAGATCGACGGAGACGTTCGCAGCTTCGAGGTCTTCCTGTCGTCACGGACGCCCGTCCTGACGGCCCGAGACATCCGCACCTTCCTGCCCTGCACTGTCAACCTGGACCCTAAACTCCGCGAGATCATTGCAGGTAGTGTTACTACTCGGAGTACTGCTCAGACTGCTCAGATCACTGCTCAAAGTACTCTGTGTACTGCTCAAAGTACTCAGAGTACTGCTCAAAGTACAGCTCAGAGTACTGCTCAGAGTACACTGCTGATAGTGTTTTCCGTGGTGTTTAGGGTGAGAATGTTGCGTAGTTTAATCATCGCTCCTGAGTTCTGAGTTTCTCTCTCTGATCCAGACGTTCGTGCAGCCCGCGAGCAGATGAACATGGGCGGAGTCACCTACCCCCTGCAGGAGGCTCAGCCCCGGCCCACCTCGGTCTACAGTCAGGTGTCATCGACATGCTCACCCTCCGCCTCCTTCACCGGGCCCTTCAACGCACCAGCGGGGGGCGTCATCTCCCCGCCGCCTCACAGCAGCTACTACAGCGGCATGGCCGGCCCTCAGCACCCCTTCTACAACAGGGTGAGTACAGGCCCCACCCACTGACCACACCTCATGATGTCATTGGATCCTCCAGGTGGCTAAGCGGCAGGTAACCCAGTGATGTCATCAGGTCACGTGATGATTCTCCTGGTTGTCCCTCTCATCATTTGTGTCGTTTTGCTTGATTTCATTTCCTGTTTCACTGAACCCCTGCTGCCGCACGCAAACCACAGATCAGCTGACAGGCTGTCGTCCAGTCAGCTCCTCCAGCTCTTTAAAGGAACAGGAACAGGAAGTAAAAGCAGTTGAATTAACCAGGAAACGATGAGTTAATTAACAACCCTTCTGATGTCAGATCAGACTGTGAAATCAGGTTCATCTCCTCCGCTGTGCCGCTTCAGAAAGCTTCACAAAAACTTTCAGACAGTTTTTATATTTTAAATGTGTTGAACTCACAGTTTGAGTTTCAGCTGCTAACGATCTTTTTTTTTTAAAATTAATCTGCAAATGTCAAAAATCCGGTGAAAAGTTTCCACATCAGAAGGACCAAAACTGAAGAAATAAATACAGAAAATCACCAAATAAATAAATAAATAAATATTCCATTAAATAAGATCAAAATAAATGTAATTATAATTTATAACTATAAAAATATAAAAACTGAAATGTGACATGGATAAATTCACATTTCTGTTTATTTGTCTTTTTATTTAATTATTTATAAATATCACATTTAATTTGCATTTTTTAAATTTAATTATTTACTTATGGATTTATTTAGCTGTTTATTTATTTGATAGAAATTTTTTAGCTTCATCAGCTCAGTGCCTCAGATCTCTGACAGTCTCCTGCTCAAAGCCTTGGTAAATAATTAAATAAATGGATCAATAAATAAAAATAATAAAATGTTAATAAAAAAAAAAAAAGACTAAATAATAATAATGAAATATAATTTAGGAATAGTGCAAAAGTAAATAAATACAGAAGCATTTTATGTCACATTATATTTCTAAGATGATGTGATGTATGTAATTGAGTAATTTATTGTTGTGTTTAATTTAGTCAGCTATGGTCCTCCGTACTCACAGGAACTAAAGTGTTCAACAGCAAAGATTTAACCATACTGCTTTATTTATTTAGACGCTAATGACTGAATTTTTCTTTCCATCTTATTTATGATTAATAAAATGGATCATTAAAATGCAACCAATCATTAAAACATCTTAAACAGTCCGATATTTCCTGTAAATCAGCTGAAAGCCTTAAATTAGTAGAAAGAAACGACGGCTGTTAGGATCTTTTTTTAAATCAGACCCCTGAGGAACGCCGTGGTGGCGTCGAAACGGCGTCGGCGTCGTGTGTCGGGCAGCAGGGATTCACTCTTTGATTTGACTGTTTTTTTCTGTTCGATCACCTCCACCAACATTATTTTGATTTTCACCCTCCCCCCAGCCATATTTCCCCCACCACCTTTACCAGCTGCCACGCCCATTCGTGGCGTCCTTCCCACCACACCTCCATCCACGCCCGCCTCCTAAAAGCTCCTTCAGCAGGGATGCAGCCGCCGCTGTGCCTGTAAGTACGACCAACAGCTGGCAGCAAACATGTGGACCAGCGACTAACTCTGCAAACATGAACTCTTTGGATATTTTTCATATCGTCTCATTTTACTGATGTTTTTTCTGTCAAATGTGTAACAATAGTTAAACTCGTCTGTTTTAAATGTTTTAATGTCTTTTTTTGTCCTACTAAACAACTAAAACACAGAAACTTAAAGATGTTCAGTTTTATTATCAGGTGGAGCAGAAAAAAAGAAAAATCGCCTTTTTGAAGCTCCAACCTGCAGATGTTTGTTTCTGCAGAAATAAGGAGTCATCATTTTAATTTAAAGTGAAGTTTTCTTTGATTTGAGGTCATAAACGCTCTGTCAAACTTTCCACACTTGCTGCTTCCGTCTTCCTCTGTCTCTTCCTCCTTCTTCTTCTTCTTCGTCTGTGGTGTCTGGAAGCATATGAAAAGTGATTGTGCTTTCTTTCTGGTGAAACTGAGTTCAGTAGAAATCACTTTCCGCTCTGTGTCCTGTTCATCTGTGTTTCCTCATGTTTTCATCCCCGTCTGTCTGTCTGTCTGCAGTCTAAGAGTTCGTCTTTGAAAAGGAAGCAGGTACTGAACTTTACCTAACATGACCCTCCTTCTTTCCTTCCTTCCTTCCTTCCTTCCTTCCTTCCTGAAATGTCCACAGCAAACGTCTGCGTCGTGTTTCGGTGCTGATCGTTGTCGTTCGTCCGGTTGACAGATTGGCCTCAGAACGCATTCGGACAGTTTGAAGCATCTGCAAACGCCCGTGAGGTTCATCAGGGTATTTCAACTACAAACATCTGATCCACAGAAACACGAAAGAAACCCAAAAAGTTTTAATTCAGACTTCTGCAGGAACTCAGAGGGTATTTTACAGTTTTAAAGCCTAATATGAATTATTTAGCTTCATAACTGAGCGTGCTCTGTTTTTATTTAAAGAGCAAAATGTCTGATTTGTAGCTACGAAAACCAAAAATCATCAAAACGAGCCGCAAAAATGAAACCGTGACTCAGCCGGAGTTCAGCCGGAGTTCAGCCAGATGCTGTGGACAGAAGGAGGAAGTGTTCCAAACACTACAACTCCCAGCATGCAGCTTGTGCCTGTGTTAGCCTGTAGCTTCAGTAAAGTAGCTGTTTGAGCTGTTCAGAAGCTTTTACTTTGACCTTTGACCCCTCACTGCTCACCCCCACCCCCACTTCCAACTCTGCACTGGAAAAAATGTCCTGAATGCGAGCTAAAGGTGGAGCTCCCACAGGTGTTTTTGTTAGGTGCTAAAAAAAGGCAGATTTATAGGACGACTTTAAATCTGCTCTGCAGCCTCAGCAACAGGAAAAGCTCTGTGTGGGAGTACTTTTATATTTTGGTTTCACTGGGGCGTTTTTATGTTTGGTGAACACATGGGCAGCGTCTCACATCAGCGTCCGACACGTGTACGAATCAGTACTTCCTGCCACTCGGATCAAACTGTCATCATCTGGCTGTTGGTGTTAGACAGACACAAACAGTTTGTCTTAAAATTAAACAATAAGTAGGTTAGAAAATGTTGTATATAAAATTCAGCCACAGAGCAGAGGAGCTAAATGAGACTGAATCTCTGTAAATCCCACACGAGGAGCTCGGTAACACGTGAACACCACAGACAGTTTAAAACATGGATGGAGCTTCAGGTCTGAAACGTGAACCTGGAAGTGCCTTAAACCTGCGTTCTTTTTAACAGCCACCAGGGGGCGATAGCTGAGGTTGGAGAAAGACTTCCAGTCCTATAGAAGTCTGTGGGAAAACAGCCCACTGACCTCTGTAAACACTTTGCTGATGAGCTTATGGACTTGTATCGGGTCATATTGACAGTGCGACTGACAGGTTGTTAGCCAATGAGAGCCGCCCCCCTCTCATCTCATCCAGCTTCAAACTATAAAGACGCTCAGTAGCTACGTCCATCTTTTATAGTGTCCATGGTTACACTGTCAGGTGTCAGGCGTACCTTTACAATGCTGCGAGGCTTTTATATTTTCAGCCTGTTGGAGTCGCAGAATAAAGACGTAAAGCAGAAAATGAGCAGAAAATGTCCCTTTTAAGACTCAGAGCTCAGACTTCCAGCTCAGTTTCACCCTTAAAATAATCTGGGAAGAATCTGGATGATGTGACGCTGCTGATAAGTTTTGATGTAAGTTTGTTTTTACATACTCGTAGAACTTCATCACTAACGTGTTGTTTCCACGCAGCTCACAGCTGGAAACCACATCTGAAAACACCACCACTCTGATTTAAAGTTTAACAAATGTTTCCTGGGAATCAAACCTGTGTGCGTCTCTGTTCAGGGCTCTGCCTCCGTCGTGTCCGCCACTCCGCCCATCCTCCTCAGCTCCATGACGACAGAGACCGTCTGTGAGCGCGTGCGGCAGATCGAAGGCATCGACCAGAGCATGATAGGACAATACACCGCCACCATCAGGAAGGTCAGTGCCACGACGTCACACGCCAACAGACGGAGACGGACTCTGACCTGAGACCAAATAACTGAATGTTTTTCATTTGCAGGCGAACGTTAACGGCAGAGTTCTGTCTCAGTGTAACATCGACGAGCTGAAGAAGGAGATGAACATGAACTTTGGAGACTGGCAGCTCTTCAGAGCCACGGTCAGTCCAGAAGAATCACATAACATCATCTGCATACTGACAAACTTTCACTGTTGATTTATGAAAGACAAAAAACCGGCCCCAGGGGTTCCAAACCCACAGTTTATGGTTCTCAGTGAACAACAAAAGTAAACCTCGATGTAATGCTTAGTGATGTAATCATTTAAATTTAGGACGCTTTCAGACCGCCTCCTCCTTCCTGCTGCAGGTTCTTGACATGCGTCACATTGAGAGCCAGGTGCTACATGAAGAAACGGCCAGTGAGCAAGGCAGCGTCGTTGGCAGCCACATCGAGCCAGGAAGGCGAGCAATGGCTCCGCCCCACGCCGGCGCCCCCAACACAGATGCGTCGCCGATGTACAGCTTCAACCTGAGCTTCGAGGAGCTGAGCACGGTGGGACTGGACGAAGCGCAGCGGCACGGAAACATGCCATGGATGGTAAATATCAAACATGTGATATGATGTCATATGTGAGGATTCTTTCACTGAGGAACGTGTTGTTCTGGCATCTGTCCTCAGGGTGGCGCTCACCGCACCGGCAGCATGACCAGCCTGAACTCGCAGGAGTCCTCCAACGACATCTCCAAGCTGACGGACAAGCAACAGGCCGAGTACCGCAACGCCTACCAGGAGTACATCGCCCAGATGGCCCAGCTGGAGATGGGCGGTGGCAGCGGGGAGAAGCCCGTCCAACCACAGCCGGGACAGTTCATGACATCATCATCTGAGGACAAGAGCAAGGATGGCGCTGAGCAAGATGCACGCAAGTCCTTCAACAAGAAGAGCAGCAGCAAGCTAGCGCCAGACAACACCGATTTCGCTTCCAACGGCGAGGTGCTGGACCCCATCAGAGAGGAGGACGAGAAGGGCGAGCACGGATCCTCCAAGTCCCTGTTGACCCGCAAGTCCTCGGCTGAACGAGGTGGGCTGTTCCAGGGTGCAGCCGACCTCAAGCTGAAGGCCGGTGGCGGGCTGCGCTACCAGAAGCTGACCAGTGATGATGAAGAGTCTGAAGAGTCGGATCACGCTCCGCTCCTGAAAGACGGAAAGAAAGTGGTCGACCCCAAACTGCCTGGCGGCTCACTGGCACTGAAGGGGAAGGACTACCTGTCGGACGCCATGTTGGACAAGAAAGACTCGTCCGACTCCGGCGTGCGTTCCAACGAGAGCTCGCCCAACCACTCGCTGCAGGACGAGGAGGCGGACCTGTCGCAGCTGGAGAGGGCCAACCTGATCGAGCTGGACGAGGAGAGCCTGGCCAGGAAGCGCGGCCTTCCCAGCAGCCTCAGCGGCCTCCAGGACCCGGCCGTGGCGCGCATGTCTATCTGCTCTGAGGACCAGTGCAGCCTGCTGGCAAGCAGCCCCGAGGAGAGCTGGCCTTCGTCCAAGAGCTACAACTTGAACCGCACGCCCAGCAACGTCACCCTCAACAACAACACCAACGCCCAGCAGGGCAACCGCCCCCGCCAGCCCGCCGAGGGTTCCACCTCCTCCAACCCCACCTCCTCCACTTCCTCCACCAGTGAGGTCATCATCCCCCCGACCTCCGGGACCACCGCCACCACCACCACCACCAGGCCGGGGCCGAACAACGAGAACGTCCGAGTGGTTCACCTGAAGAGGGGCCTGAAACCTGGAGACCCGCCGGAGATCTGCACCGTGTCCTCCGACACCGTCACCTTCGGCGAGGAGCGCGAGAGTATCCTGTGACCTCACAGCGAAGAAGAGAGTGCCGAGGGTCCACCGAGAGCCGCCTTTCAACCTCTGCAACCAATCAGAAACTTAGAAAGGTTTGAACTCGCCAAAATTAAACTTTGTATCATTTTTCAAAGAAAAATTCAACAATTTGACTGAATAAATGTAGAAAAAACATGAAATCAGCGACGATAAACCAGAAAAAATGTTTGATTTTAAGATGTCCTCGACTTTAAAGCTGAAACGAGTTAACGGTGAAGAGAAGAAGCGCGGCTGCTGGTGGACGGTAGTTTGGTGTTCGGTGGTAAATGTCGGTGCATGCTCACAGCTGTAGTCCGTAGATAAACGTGAAGCTTCGTAGTGACGTAGAGACTTTAACGTGAAGCTGCTGCATGTCGTTATCGTGACGCTGTGACGTGATCTGTCGCTTCCAAGAATCAACACGTTTACATCATGTGACAACCAGCAGGTGTTACAGGAAGGGCGTCAGAGGTCAGACAGACACAGCATGGCTGTACCGTCGCCTGTCAGAGTCCTTCAGCGTTTAGCCTTTCTGTCCCTGCAGACGAACAAATTCAGTTTAATCTGCCGAGCAGGAACTTTGCCAACATCACGCTCCATTTTCTGACATTTACAGGTGTTTTTGTTGGGTTTTAAACTGGCTAGCTGAGGGTCCTTCATGAACCAATCAGGTGAAACAGGAGGGGATAACATCAAGATGATCAAAGACAGAGAAGAGCTCAGCTACCACGGTTAGAAATCACCTGGACAGGTGAGCATCGGCTTCCATGCTGCTGCTTTGTTCTAAAAACACTCCCATCAGTGACACTGCAGGAAGCTCCGCCCTGTGGTCACATTCAGCAATTACACATGAATTCCTCAAGGCGCCTCAAGGTGCTTTATATTGTAGGGTCTTTACCCTAAAATATAAAGCACCTTGAGGCGCCTGTTTTTGTGATTTGGCGCTATATAAATAAAATTGAATTGAATTGAATTCTTCACCACCTGGTGGGCTGTGATGGTACTGCAGCAGTCATTCATAAAAAATAACACTTTAAAAAAAAAAAACTTTATTAAATATTTATTAGATCTGCGTGAAACGTGTTAATCAGCTGTTCGTGTGTTTTTACGTGGCCACACTGGAAGTGTTTTTATTTAAAGTGAAGTGAATAAATCTGTGATCGTGGTGTTTGGTCTGTTAGATCAGCGCTTTGACATCATCAATGAACCGTTTCAAATCCTTTTCTGACAAAACGTCGCTTTGAGTGTCTGAAATGAACCGAAAATCCATCAGTGATGAAAATAAATGCTGGTGATCATTACTGATCATTTTCATGACACCAAAACAATTCAAAAATCATCATTTCAAAATAAAACAAAAATCTAACTAAAGCAGCTGAATGTTTCCTTCAAAATAAATGCCTGGCTAATATAAGTGTTAACGTGATATTTTAAAACGTGTTTCTGTAACTCTGTCGTTCGTGTCTCGGCGCTCTCTCTGTGATCATGTGACTCGTCTGAGGACGAATTTTAAAAAATGTTTCTGTGCACTAAAAATAAAATCTGGATGTTTAACTTTGAAGCTTCTGAGTTTTTTTTTTTATTATGATCACTTTGATTTTACTGTCAAAAACACAAAGGAAGTCACTGCAGTATTTTTAGAGTAAAAGGGGTGGAAAATAGAGTACATTTATTTAAGTACTGAACACAATACTGAGGTATTTAAGTATTTTATTTTGTACTGCAGAACACTTTAAAAACTTACAGTAAAGAAACAAAAACAAATTAAAACATTTACAGTTTTTAAAATTTTTAAGTTTTTTTTTATGCATTTAATGACTAATTTCTCATTTCTTTTATTTCATTATTTCATTTTGATTCTAGCACTCTTGGTCTTCCATAGTTTGCAGTTTGGAGAGAATAAAAATAAAAATTGATTTTGTATATTTTGATTTTTCCACACATCATGACCAAAACAAAAACTACAGCAGCCATATTTCTGACTTTTACTGTGAAAAGCCATGACCATTTCCTCTTCCTGTTGCTGCAGAATTCAGTTTTCAAAAAAATAAAATAAAACATTGAATTTAAAGTCTGCAGATAAAGTTTTCAGCTTGTAAGTGAAATAAAATGTTTTAAATTGTTTTATTTTGTAGAATGTGAGAAACAGGAAGTCAAGCCCACAATAATATAATAAATAAATAAAAGCAGAAAAACTGATCTAATGCAGATTAATTTCCAAACCAGACTTAGTTAAAAAAAAAAAAACTCTGATTTTAGCTGCTTTAAACTTGGATCCTTGACCTTCAGTAAACTTCAAACGGCAGCGTGAAGATTTTCAGGTGATCAGAGGAAACGGAAACGCTGTCATCAGCGTCCACACGGAAACCAGGACCGTTCCAATGCGCTGCTCTCTGTCCCATCAGGTCCAAAACTAAAGACGAGGACATCAAACTGAGTCTCGTGGTTCTTCCTGCAGACTCCAGAGAAATAAAATAAAGGCTTCTGCTCTGAATGAAGACAAATTTAAAACAGAAACAAGATGTTTTGCTTAGTTTTTCCTCAAAGCTCTAGCTCATAGCAATACAAAGCTTTTATTGTGAAAGTACAAAGTGATCTGACTTCCTCTGAGCTCCAAAACTTCTGATCAGATGGTTTAAATAAAGATTTATGATCCTGAAGTGAAATAAACTCGATACAAAACCTCCACCAGACTCCAGTCAAAAATCTGCTGATTTTAGCTCTTTCACTGCTGACTTGTCTCTGAGTCTTTGATAAGATTCCTCAGTATTTACAGCAAACAAACACTGACTGAGGTTTGGTGTAAATACTGAAAATTCTGACTGGAGTCTGGTGTGTAGAAATATGAAAATATAAAAATATCAACATAAAATCAAACTCCAGTCAGAAATCTGTAGATTTTACTTACATTCATTAAACTAAACTCCATTTAGTTTTCTGATAATTTTACTCTGTTATAGTTAAGCATAAACCTCTCACATTTCTTTACACCAAACTTCAGTCAACATTTTCATAATTTTAGCAAACCTCTGTATTTCCACCAGACTCCAGTCAGAAATCCACTGAATTAACCGTTTCACGGCTTCTCTCACCTCAAACATTCATTTCAGTATTTACACCAAACTTCAGACACAAATCTGTAAATTTTATTCACATTCTAGTGTACGTTTGTCTGATTTTATCCTGAAAATACAAAATAAAAGATAAAATTACTCAAACAGATAACCATAAATCCTCATTGTGCTGCTTCATTACACCAAACTCCAGTCAGAAACCTGCAGATTTTACTCTCTGCTAATGTTTCTGCAGACACAGGTGACCTCTGACCTTCAAACCGCAACAGACAGGAAAACAGGACGCAGACAGGAGGGTGCGTTTGTTTCTCTCACCGCGTCAGCGGAGCGGCGTCCGGCTCTCCTCACAGGAATCTCTGAGCTGCACAGACACAAACACATCGCCCGCTGATGATGATGAATAAAATCTTCATCTCACACAAGCTGCTCCTCAGAGACTCTGATCAGTAATCAATACACCCCACCCCCCTCAGTGACAGGAAGATATTTAACTGGATGAATGTCTGACGTCACATTAACGTCAGCAGTTACTGAATAAAAATAATTGTTCTCTAATAAAACTAAAAATTCAGGTTCAGTTTTTAGAGCATTTAGTGAAATTTTAAAAAGGAAGAAAAAAATAACAAAAAAATGTGAAAGTCAATGTTTTAACTGAAGTATCCGAGAAAAAAAATCCATGAATTTATCTGTTTTTAATTAAAACAAATTGATTTTTAAGAGCTTTTCGGTTCATTTTTTTATCCGATTTTTAAGGGAGGAAAACTTCAGATTAACCAAAAAGCCTTTAAATCGTTTTATTTATCCTGATGTTTAAATTTCTACTTTAAAGAAAAACATTGATTGGCAGTTTTAGTTCCTCCGATTGATTCTTTCCGAAAACACTTTTTTTTCTCCGTTTAAAAAGACCAAACTTCTTCGGTTCTCTCAGACTGAAACGTTCTCCTGTGAGGAGCTTCAGAGAACCTCGAAGAACCGCTTTCATGTGCAGGCTGTCTGCTTTCTGATCACGGATCGATACCTAATCAATAACAGACCGGCTCTCGTACCTGCGGCCGGGCAGGAGGCGTCCAGCTCGGCCTGCAGCTGCAGGATGTAGTCGATGACCCGCTGCAGGATCTCCTCCCTGCTGGCGGCCCGGCCGGGCGGCATGCCGGGCACGAGCCGCCGCAGCAGCCGGAAACAGAGCTCCAAGTCACCCAGCAGGAGCTCCGGCCCCTCCTCCGCCTCCTTGCTCCCGGAGCAGCGCCGGCTTCTCCTGCGCCTTCTGCGCGCGCACAGCACCGACACCGCGGCTCTCATGTCTGCTGCCGGACGCTGATCCGGAGCTTCACATGAGAGCTGCTCCACCGAACCCGAACCCGAAATACCGACCAAACCTCCAAACTCCTCCCGGAGCTGCCGCGGGAGTCCCGGTCTGACCCGAAGGAGGAGCTGAGAAACTCAGCAGCTCCTGCAGGAGGAGACTGAGCTGAACGAGGCTCACGGGTTCTGTAACGGACACAGAGCTGCACGCTCATTGGCTGTGAGCGGGGCGTCGGTCACGTGTCAGAGGAGCTGATTGGTCCAGTAGCTCACCTGTCACCTGTGGCTGCAGGAAACAAACAGCAGGGAGTTTTTACAGCAACCCCTGAAACTATTAAAAGTTACTAAAGTAATAAATATTTATAAAATAAAGTTTTTACTGACTTTTTATGTTTAATGTTAAATATTTTTTATTAAAGAATGAAATTGTGGAATGATGGATCAGATAATTTACTTTTTTCTGTTTTCTGAGAGTCAGAAGTCAAAGTTAAAAACTGTTTAATTTCAGAACATGACCCTCCTGACTTGGAGGGAGCCATCTGACACACCTGTCCATCACAGGTAGCCCCGCCCTGAATCCTCCCCTGCTTCCTGCTTGTCTGAGACTCTAACAGGACCAAAATGAGCCAAAATATTCAGTCAGACCTGAAAGCAGAGACCAGAAACTCATCAGAAAAGAGTTTAATGAGGTCAGAGGTCAGCTGAGCAGGAGGCTCAGTTTCTCACAGACTTCAATACAATGAGACAGAGGAGGCGCCCCCTGCTGGACGTCAGGTTTAAGGAGCTGTGTTTTATGGTTTTTGCCACATTTCTGTCTTCATAAAGAGTTCTCTGTTTTCTTCACTGCAAAGTGTGTGTCTGTGTGTGTGAATTTGCATGACAAACAGCAGCAGTCTCTGTTATGGAAATGTCTCTGCTGCTAACAGTAAACCTGGATGTGAATGGGCCGCCTTCAGGTCCTGGTTTTGCATGTTCCAGCCTGATCGGAGCGCCGCCTGCTACCACAAGCCGCAGAGCTGCAGGCAGGCGCCGATCACCATGGCGATAAGATGCAAAATGCCCCAGCTGTCTCACCTACAGACACACAGCAGGTCACGTGACTCAGAGACAGCAGGAAGTTACACTCTTATCCACCAGGACTAAGACCAGGAACCAGAACCAGGAAAATCTAAATCTAAAATATAAACATGAAAGACAGAAAAATGTCAACTCTGTATGTAAAAATAAGGCGCTCCATTCGAGGTGCGGTAAGGCGCTAACGAGGTGGGTGAAGGCGTGGTTTAACAGGTAGGGAATGGTGCCCTCAGCTCCAAGTCGGGGCTGGTAGGTGAACCGGATGGTGTCCAGCAGTGGGCCGACCAATGGGAGGGAGCAGGGCCAGGACCAGGACCACCATCAGGACCTGACGGTTAAAGTGGACTTCATTAAAATAAATTAAGGACCAGTTAGAGCTGAACGCCAACACATCGTTTCATATCACATGACAGGAAGTTCCCATCAAACGCGGTCATCACAGGATCTGAACGGAGACGACTGGCCTGAAACTCTTTGAACCATCAAAACTCCAACTGTCACATTTATCACACACACACACACACTCACACACTCACTCACACACACACACACACACACACACACACACACACACACTCACACACACACACACACACACACACACACACACACACACACACTCACACACACACACACACACAAACACACACATACACACACACT
>VUQI01028121.1:0-43623 GCA_015106735.1 Paratilapia polleni
AATAGTGTAGGGTCTTTACCCTAAAATATAAAGCGCCTTGAGGCGACTGTTGTTGTGATTTGGCGCTGTACAAATAAAATTGAATTGAATTGAATTGAAAAAGCAATAAAAGTGTGGTATGAAAGAAATCTAGAGATGGTTCAGCAAAAATCAGGGGAGAGGGAGATGAATGAGAAAAACAGGAGCTTGAGACATAGAAGGAGGAGACACTGGTAAGAGAAGAGGGGGAAGCCTTTAGGTGAGTAATGGAGGAAAATGACAGAAAGAAGAAGACAGAAAAGATGCAGATGGCTAAAGTTATGGGTAAGACTTGTAAGACTTGACAGGTAAGATTTCACAAAGTTACTAAATGCTTGAGGAGCAGGTGGAGCAGAAGGAGAAAGCAAGAAGATCAATGGAGGAAAAGGTCCTCTGGGAAAAAGTAAAAAAAAAAAAAAAAAAAAAAAAAAAAAAAAAAAAAAAAAAAAAAAAAAAAAAAAAAAAAAAAAAAAAAAAAAAAAAAAAAAAAAAAAAAAAAAAAAAAAAAAAAAAAAAAAAAAAAAAAATGTAGCAGACAGGAGAACAGACTGATCAGCATACCAACCAGCTCTTGTATAAGAGTTTATTTTATTAGCAAATAAAATCCTTATGTGGCAGCTGTTTGGTTTGTAGATCAATCTGCTCTCATATTTACTTGTGATGTGTCCCCTCTTCTTTCACTGTCTCTAACATGTAAAGGAAATCACCTAAACCAAAGTGGGCGACTGGCTCCATCTCACACAAATATCCAGAGCCTCCATCAATGATGCGTGTGTGAGCTCCACTCTGATTGGTGAAGACTGTTACCTTGGCACCCCGGGCAAAAGAGCCAAACTGGGTGCGAGGAATGACCCGCAGCCAGTTATTGGACAATCCCTGGCAACAAGGATGATGGTTAGCTTACTGGTAGCAAGGAGACCAGTTATTGGGTAAATTTGGCTGCTATTAAAAACAAAACTCCCACCACCACCACAAATAC
The DNA here is from genome assembly GCA_015106735.1 of Paratilapia polleni. Classification (NCBI taxonomy): domain Eukaryota; kingdom Metazoa; phylum Chordata; class Actinopteri; order Cichliformes; family Cichlidae; genus Paratilapia; species Paratilapia polleni. The sequence goes on from VUQI01028121.1 coordinate 998, forward strand.
ACACAAACAAACACACACCTGCGTGACCTTAAAGACAGAGATTGGCTGCTGGGCACTCTCCCCATGTGCCAGCAGCAGGTCCAGCTGTCCGTCCCCATCCAAGTCAGTCACAGTGCCCCCTGTTCAAAACACACAGTGCTTTCACTGCACTGACCTACATTTCAATGTCACTGTAGTGTCTACCTGACAGTTATATCTCATCCAAACACAGAGCTAACATTTTACAATATGAATGATGTGTGTGTGGTTTTGCATAGACTTGCACCACTTCTTTTAAATTAATACATTAAACAAAAGGACTGACAGTGGGAAAGGCAGTAGGTCCACCACTAGAGGGGACTGTGGTGCCTCATAGGTGAGCCACATTTTGACAAACTGTGTTGTCAGTAAAAGGAAGTAGACATTGGAAGACCTCAAGAGTGGCAATAAAGGACTGATCTTTTAAGGTACATCTCTAAGAATGGCTTATGGTGAACCTGATCTGTGATTACGTTTCAACTTAGTATGGTGCATTGTTTGGATTTGTCTTTTGTCTAATGTGTGTTTTGCTGCATCTCTGTGTCTTTGTATAGTTTTATGTGTCCTGCCGGGGAACTACAGACATAAATAATTGGTTTTGCAAAACTCTGGCATGTTTATGTCTTATATTTTTATATTGATGTCCATTAATTTGTAATTTCCCTTTTAAACACTCAAAAAGAAAGACAGAACATATTGAAAAAAACAAAACAGATTTGTTCTGATAGATGTTCTGATATTAGAGATCACAAACCTGTTCCTCTCCCCTGTGGCTCTTCAGCATCTCCCACATTAAGCTCCTGGATCAAAGGGTCAGCATTAGTTCTTCTTGACACCCTGCAAAGGAAAAAAAAAAATTACATCAAATAAGCAATAAAGTAATTCAAGTAACTGCCAGTTAATCTTTAACTGACAAATAAATTTCACTGGAAGTTACGCTAGTATGTGAAATCTAACCTGAACAGCCTATTGGGAGCATTTCCTCTGTAAGCAATATTGTTAAAGAACACCTCCAACTCCTTGTCATTATCAAAATCGGCAGCGATGACAGTGCGAATAGGTGAGGGTTCAGCAAATCTGCCAGTAGCAATATTCTGCAAAGGACAATGTATTACTGTCAAGTTATGCTTTATTAAAACCTTTTATTTTCCTAACTTTTATCACTCATGCCCCTTTTTTCCTCCCCTTCTTCTGTTGTCCTGTTCTCCTTTCTTACCTGGAATCTAGAGTTGCTGCGCTGCAGGAAAAGTCTGTGCTGGCCGTTCCAGTTGCCATAAACGATGTCTGTCTTTCCGTCTCCATTGAAGTCAGCTAATGCTACTCCTCTGCCGTGCTGGTATCGGTCCTCCACACCTTTTTGCATAGGCACAACATTAGAGGCTTACATGCTCACAGTACTGGAGAAAACACTCTGTTTGTATATACTGTAAATCTTTGCAATAAAAATAAAGTAAACGTGATGAGGACCTTCATATGTGTCTTTTAAGTTTAGTGCTACATCCAGCAGGTGGCTAGATTGGTTTAGCATAAGGACTGAATGCCGGGGGATAAGTTAGTCTGGCTCTGTACAAAGAAGCTCTGCCTACTTTAACCTTTAAAACTCACCAGTTAGCAGTTATCTTGTGTTTGTTTGAATGACAAGCTGTGGTAAGGTGAGCTGAGGTGTTAATCTTGTGAGGCTAACAGACAGCCAGCAAATGTTATAGTAAGTTAAGCAAATAGGATGATTAAACAGTCAAACATGAAAGGCTCCTCATATTTCTAACTCTTGTTAGAAAGCAAATAATTGAACAGCTGGGTAAGAAGCAGAATGTATGATGTGAAACCAAAAGTTGAAAGACCTCAGATTATTTCGAAAAGTACAAACTGTGCTGAGTTTTTACATTTTTTTCTTCTCCTATTATATATGTGTTTGCGTTCCCTTCCCACGTCATTCTCACCTGCCTGTCTTGCCATGTCAACAAAAGTGCCATCTCCATTGTTCATGAACAGGAAGTTGGGTCCGTTCTCGTTGTCACAGAACACATCAGACCTCGACTCGCTCAGGATTGGTCCAACGACCACACCGCGGCCACCTGAGCAACAAGCCAATGGTTAAACTTTCAGCTGTTTTAGACAACTTGAAAAACTCCAGCGTTTCGGTTCTCCAGCGTGACTCCTGACCTGTGTGCCTGTTGACCCCAGCCTCAGCAGCTACGTCAGACAGAGCGATGACGCCCTTGCTCACATCACTGGCAGCCTCGTCCATTTCTATGAGAGCGTGGGGGCCAATGTTGCCACTGGCATAGTTTGCCACGTAGACTGAGTAACGGCCTGTTCCCTGCAGAGAAACGTCAATACTCTCGCAGAAAGTGTAATGTACTTAACTGTGATGAGATAGTAGGAATAAGTGGGTTTTACTAACCTTTCTGTCAACACATGCAACTGAGCGTCCAGCCATCCGATTAGCAATGGCTCGACGCACATTAAGCTCGTCACTGAGCAGATCTTCAAAGCGACCATTACGAAACTTGAAGAGCTTGTCTGTATATGTTGCTCGTCCTGCACAGAGAAAGAAAAATCATTCAGCTAGCTCAAATAAATTCCATGAAAAGTTAATTTGAGGATTACTTATATGATGTAGTATTTACCAGAGTAGGCATTGTTTGTATTGAGAAAATAGATCTCCTCTCGTCCATCTCCATCCACATCGCAGGCAGTAACTCCAATAGCATTTCCTGCCCGGTCCCTCAGAGCATAGTATGGAGAGTTACTGTCATCGATAGCAATGTTTACCAGCCTGTTTTGAGTCCTGTCATACTTCAGCACCAGGTTGGGCCCATTGTACCTGAGAGAGAACATCATGTGTATTTGTTTCGATCACACAGTTTTGCATAAAAATCCTCACACATGGTAACAAACTACCTATATGTCTACGTCTCATCGGCCCCCCTGTCTTGTGTAATTTTCACACTCACCCTGCCACCACCACGTCCAGGTCACCATCACCATCCACATCGGTCACAGCCATCCCATAGTTGAGTTGTGTGGGATTGTGCAGACTGTCAGGGGGAAGCATGGTCTGCGTTACAACCTGAAGCATGGGGTCAGAGTTCTGGGCATGGGAGTGGTGCCAGAGTGTCACCAAGAGGAGCAGCAGACCTGAATCCCACATTATTGCAACCTGATGGGACACAGATCAAAACTGGTTAATGCATTTCAATGAGAGATTTTATTTTGAGCTAAACTTACATAAAACTTCTGAAACTGAGAGTTATAATACAAAAGATTTCTGAACAATAAAATAAAACAAACATTTCTCAAAGAATCCAAAACAATCATAAAAGAAAATTAATTTAAAGAACTCTAAAAGAAAGAAAGAAAAAGAACAAAAATAGATGATAATCACCAGACATATAGTTTTAAATGTGGAGTGTTTCTCTTTAAATCTAACAACAAACACGATTTCCCCCTTTTTAAGTAAGCTAAAAAAATTTCAAGACATTTAAAGCCCGTCCAAAACACAAACTAAAAACAGCTGTTAATGTGCACCCAAAAATGTTATTAATGCTCTTCAACAGATTTTCTATTTTCTGCCTTTCTAACTTGTTTTTCCTCCTGAATCACTGACATGCAACACAGTGATTTTAATAAAAAACATGCATAAAGCCTATTCCTCATTTTGTGCTGCGCAAAGACATCTGCAGGAACTTAATTCCTTCATTATCTCACTACCGTCTTACCGTATCGGAATGTGGAGGTGAAAATGATGTGTTTCCAGTAGTGAAGTCAGGTACTCAACGCCTCTATTACATAAATACGTTTCGTAAATTTTTAATTTACGAAACACCTTGTGTAACGCGGAGAATACTGGCCAATCAGTGAAGAGTTATCTGACTGATGTGGATGTTGACCAATGGCTGACCTGTATTTCTGTGCACGTGTCTCTTACGCCAAGGGTTCGGTCTGTTTGTAGTGATTGCTACAAAATGATGGCACCGAGAAAAACTGATTAGTAGTCAGTATATCAACAATTTCCATTGGGCAGACACGTTGAAATACAAAGACAAAACACGTTCTTCCGAAAAACCAATTAATATTGAAACAAAACTGGTTGTTGCTCAGGACTGTGGAGCTGCGGTGCAGTAGAACACCATTTCCCACAATGCTTTGCGCTGGCTTGTACTTGCGTCAGTACTGCGACGAAAATCTGTTGTTAAACAAACTATACACGGGTAAGCAGAAACAGCAAGTTTATTTAATTTAATTCTGGTTAAAATAGCCTGAATGAAAATACATGGATAGCATTACATTTAATATGAATAACTATTTATTTTATATCTGTCTCCCCGATAAAAAAAATATTACAGGCTAGATCAGAGTAAGTTTAGTTAGCTAACTGAAGCTAATTGTTAAAATACATTTAGTTTATTTAGTGCTTCCGGGGTACTTTATCCATTAATAAAACCCATAAAGTAATTTTAGAACCCTTTGGAAATCTCTGAAGGTTTAATGTTCCCGTTCCTCCTTGATCCAGATGCTTTGTTAACATCATTTAACCATGGAGGATGTACAGCCTAAGGAAGACTGTGCTCCAGCCCAGCCAAAACCTACACCTCCCTCTCAGTCAAAGAGGCCGAGTCAGCCTCTGTACGTCCCCAAACAACGACTTCATGCCTCCAAGGACAAAGCTCAGACTCAGGGAGAAGTTAAACCAAGACCCAGGCCTCGCTACACAGACAAAGCACGAAAGAACGCCAAGAACAAGAAGGACGAAGCTGGAGGAGCAGATAAAGCAGCACCCACTGGAGGAGGAGGAGATGGAGGTGATACACAGAACAGCGACGTGAAGGAGGAGCGATTACAGTGTGTAGAGGGGGAGGTTAACGGGCAGTCTTCAACCAATGTGGAGGCAGAGGATACTGCACAGCAGGAAGAAAAGGGGGAAGAGGAGAGTTGGGACACTTTGTTCAATGATGATGGAGACTGTTTGGATCCACATCTGCTTGAAGAGGTGAGAGCTTGATTTAGGTTTTGATAATAAAAACACAAGATAAGTAGAATAATATTCCCCCAGATTCACATACGCTCAGCTGCTAATTTACCTAAAAATTCTTGTTTAATACAACACAGAACAGAAACAACCTGTACAATTAGAGTTATAATTCAAATTTAGTGCCTCCTGTCCTTTTCCCATCTCATCATTTCCTTTGCATGCTCTTCATCTTCACCCTTCTAGTTGGCTGTGGAGGAAGGTAAAAAGAAGGAGTCAGTCCAGGAGCCCAGGTTTGATTACTACAACATGGACAGTGGTCATTATGATGATGATGACATTGACCTCACAGAGGATGAACTTTCTCATATCGTAGAGATCTACGACTTCCCTGCAGGGTTCAAAACAGAAGATCTTCTCAAGTTATTTCAGTGCTACCAGTAAGTATAATTGAGTGTGCTATTGCTAACCTTAAAATATATTTGAAGTACAAGTTTCTTTTTTTCAACATAATTTTTTCATGAGGAATTCTCAGGAAACATTGGTAGCTCAAACAAGGCAAATTGAGGGGATATTAAGAAAATAGTGGCTTTTTTTTGGTTTTACTTAAAATACTTTAACGTTGGAAAACATTTACTTGATTTAACTCATTTTGACTGGTGAAGCCTTAAGCTACAGTACTGTGCAAAAGTCCACACCTCATTTCTTTATAATTTGCTTCCCCAGTTATCACAGACAGATCTATCTGTGGGCCTAAGATGATCTCAGATATCAGCATATCTGAGATATTCGCTCTCCTTGACATCATAGAGAAGAAATAGAAGAAACTTTCCCTAACATAGCATTTAGATGAGCATTTACCATTGTAACAGTAGAATGATATAATGATATGAATGAGAGAAAATAAAGAAAAGCATAATAAGTTCACTAAGAAAAAAAAATAAAAATTGCAGCCAGATCACAAGTGTATGATTTTTTAGATCTTTAGCAAGTGTGGGATCCATTTTGAAACTAATTAACTGAGATTCACAAGAGGGCATTTTGTTATGAAATATTCTTACTACCTTGTGTGATTTCTGACCATGTTTTCAGAAAGAGAGGATTTGACATTAAATGGATTGATGACACGCACGCCCTGGGCCTTTTCTCAAGCCCCATAGCAGGTTGGTAAAGCTCTGCCTCACATTTAAGGCAATTACAGTTCATTATCCTCTGCAGAAAATGTCATTGTTATAAATCATCATCTTGCTACAGTGCTGTAAGCAGAAGTATTTTAGTAAAGAAGATCAGTAGACAAAGAAGATCCTGACCAGCAATCTTAATACTGTTTGCTCCTGAGCTTTTAGATTGCATTTCTGTTACTTTGTCCATCATCTTTCTGACCTCAGATTAGAAATGTACATTTTTCAGTTGTAAGCAGATATTAAACACACCGACTCGTGAATTTTGTTCATTTTCCCTTTTCAGCTCGTGAAGCACTGAGATCCAAACATCCACTGATGAAGTTGCGACCACTCTCCAAATCCTCCTCTGCCACAAAGGCAAAAGCCCGTAGCTGCTCAGGTACAATTACACAGTCTTTCTTTTTTTGTCATTTTGTGTTTGTACAATAAATCTAATCCAGATTTGTTGAGACCGCCCTTTGCCTTTACAACCAATTCTCTTAGGTACACTAGATTCTTGACTGTGGATTTGGGCTGTGTCTGTTGCTTCTTCACACTGAAGCTTAATTTCTGCTTTGTGTTGAATCTATGTAGAGCCTATGGCGTAGCCTACACAACTAGCCGACGCCATAGTCAATATTTCTACTTGTGCATGGTTCACTTACGTTGCTCTTCAATTTTGTCACCAAAATACTAGTTGGTGGTGCAGTTTATTTCTTCAAGTTGATCCATTCTCTACCAGTTGATTCAAAAAATGATGGCAGAAGAAGAAGTGAATGGAAATATGTCGATGGTACCGAATGGGCCACAGTCGTTGCAGGCTGAGTCGAGGTGATGTGTAGTTATATTTCTAGGGATGTGCGTGCCAGGTTGCGGCATAAATTATGGTTTCAGAAGGGCTTGCGGTTACAAAGTACCTATAGCGTAGATTTAACGCAGAAGCGTAAACCCCACCTTACTCTTATGCTGCAGTCAGCTCTGTGGACACTGTACCATATGTTCCAGGACTTTTTGTTCTTCTTTGTCCCTGAAGATAGCTCTTTATGTCTCATCTGGATTTTGGGGTTGTTCTCATGTTGTAGAGTGAATTCTGGTGCTGATCAGATGTTTTCCCTAGTCCTGTTACACCACAAATATTAATCTAAACATTTAAAGTGCTTAAAACTTTACAGTTCTGCATCTCCCACATTTATATGCATCTTCCTTTCCTCTTGCCCCCAGACTACCTCCTGCCTGCTAAAGAGAGACCTCAGACGAGTGCAGCACTGGCTCGGAAGCTTGTGATCGGTGCCCTCGGTGTAAAGAGCAACCTGACGAAGGAGCAGCGTGAGGCAGAGAGGAAGAAACTCCAGGAAGCAAGAGGTACATTCTCATTCTCAGAGTCTCTTTCTTCTTGGACTGAAGTCACATCCTTACCTTGAGTGGGCAGTTGCTGAATTATTTATGGATTCAGTAGCATATGTGTGATGGTCATACAGGGTGCCCAGTTAAACTGATGCATAAAGGCAAATATTTACTGTCCCAGTGTTTGCATCACAAGGTTACCACCACAAGTGGGAGCTGTTTTCATACTTAACTGGAGAAAGTGGAAATTTTAGTTCCAAACTGGTGCCAAAAGAAGTCCATCCATTGCTGTGTAGGTCATAGCAGATCTATAATCAGTAAAGCAACCATTTCCCTTCACAGATGGAACATAAGTATATAGGCCCAGAAAACCACAGCTGGCTATCCAATGACAGTGAGTCCAGGAAGTCATGAAGTATAGCACACTAAAAAAAGCTTCTTTGTTCTCAGTGTAAGCCCACTGCTGCACCAGTGTCAGAACAGTTGTTCTAAACGTTGTGTCTGTGGAACAGATGCCACATATGGTTGTATGCAAACATTAATTTGTAGGTGGCTCTTCAGTCTGCTTCAGCTCTTTACTTTCCTACATGTTGCAAAGACTGATATAAATTTAAGGCTGTTGTTTGTCATGTGCTTTATCTTTCAGAACAAAAGCGCCTGGCAGCCAAGCAGAGGAACGATGCTTGGGAGGGAAAGTAACTGGACAAACATCTATTTTTTAAAATTCCTTGACCTCAGCAGAGGCTTAAGTCTTTTCTGTTTCTTCTAATGTTCTGGTTTTCTCAACTGGCCACTCCTTATTACAAACACACTTCCCAGAAATGAATTCCCTGTTTTTTTTTGTTTTTTTTTTAACTTTTTAATGTCACAGCCCTTTACTGTTGACTTTATCATCCAGTGTCTGATATCTTGCTGTGTTGCATCAGATGAGAAAATCCCACTTCTTTTACCTTCATACTCTGTGAACTGACTGACTCACCTGTACTCTCAATATTGTAAGCACAGTCTGTAGTGAACCTAATCATTTTCAGTGTGTATCACATTAACTGAAAGACTTATTTTCTGTACAGATCCAAAGCCTCATGTTTAGATTTTTAAATGTTTTAAGATATAAAAATAATGTGAGGATTTCAGTCATGTGTCATTTAAATTCAGTCATGTTGATGCAGTACATTTTTATGTGTCATGACATTGTTGATTTTATTCAGTTTGAGTGGTTAAATTGAAAGTTGTGTCATTAAAAAATAATGCTACATTGTTTGCAGTTCAAACCTAACTGTTTTATTAAACAGTTATCTTACCGTTAAACTGTCATGTCAGGTGGTTTGCAGTGATTGTACCGACACCTAGTATAGTGCATAATGTTTAGCTTAAAGCAGCTGTTGTTGCACATATCCAGTAGAAAGCCTGTGTCTAGACAGACAGTTGATGTTGAAGTTAATAAGATTTTCATTCATTTTGAAAGGCAAACTTGTCATCAAAGATTATCCTTAACAGAGAAACTTATCACAATTTTTCATCACTTAAACAAATCTATCAAGCAAATAATGTATTTTGGTTGTATTATTGTATTAAAATGTTGTATTTTCAGTTCAGCTCCTGTTTTGGCAGACCATTTCTACTCTGTTGAGAAAATTTAGTGACAGTAGGGTTACTAGAATCCCTTCACCCCTCTTTATTGTCTTTATTCCTGACAGGTTGATAGTTTTGATATTTTAAAAGGCTATTACTAAAGAGAGAGTTTTTAAGTGTTAAGTGTTATCAAATAGGGTTTCCCAAGAGCCAGCTTTCATAATTCAGCTTCCTCAGACACATATCTCAGGCTCAAGAGACTTTTCTGACAGCTGCAGGCAAACGCCTCTTCTGAGGCTTCACCCAGCCGACCACAGACCATGTGGCACTGCGGCGCGTTCAGTTCCTCAGCAAATAATTGCACCACTTTCAGCCAGTTTGGAGGAGTTGCAGATTTGTAATTTGTTCTTAGAGAGATTTGTATCAAAACTAAAATTTGCTGCTAACCTTTAGCTTCTTTAGCCCTTTCAGCCAGTGAAAATATTAACACACTATTACAACAGATTGCTGTGTACCTAAATGTTTAAGAAGACTATTCATGCTAGAAATGTAATTTTTCATGCAGACCATTATGATTTTTAACTTTCCTCTTTTTAAATTTCCAAGTCAGTCCTGTACTGCTGTAAGAAAGCTAGTTTTGTAACTGTTTAGCTCATTGGCTGTGGATGAATGAGAGACTGCCACGTGGCTCACAGTGGGGCTAATTAAAGTGCTGCAGCCTCTGAAGAAGTATTACGTATTCGTTTCTTTTCGTATTGGTCGTTCTAAATGTGTACTGACAAATTATATCCATGCAGAGATTTTGTACAGCAGGTTTGAGGATTCAACATTAGGAAGGAATCGCTTACAATTTGTTGTTAACAGTGTTCACAATACATTATTTTTAAAGTTGATAAAAATGTATCTGAAAGCGTGATATTTTTTCTATATTATCATGGATGCCAGGGCAGGACAAAAAGCACAGACTAATAGGACTATGAAAAACTCTGTTTTACTTAATGGACAAGTTATTAATGTAAGGGAGCTTATACATTCCCTGGCCACTTTATTAGTTACACCTTGCTAGAACTGGGTTGGACCTCCTTTTACCTTCAGAAGGGCCATAATTTTTCGTGGCATAGATTCAACAAGGTGCTGGAAAAGTTTCTCAGAGATTTTTGACCACATAATAGCATCACACAGTTGCTGCAGATTTGTCGGCTGCACATCCATGATGCGAATCTCCAGTTCCACCACATCCCAAAGGTGCCAGATAGAGATTTGCATCGTGGATGTGCAGCTGACAAATACATGATGCGAATCTCCATCTGGCATCTTTGGAGATGGAGACAACCTGCATAAACAGAACAGTTCTGTTCCTATCCAGATAATAAACAGCAGCACAAAAAAGATAGCAAGCCTTCATCATTTTAAACACAATGCGGAGCTGAGACATTGTTTGAGCCCGCCAGTTACAATGAAATGTGATTGAGCATGGCTACATTTAAACAGTGTTTTAATATTTACTGATCTTATAATCGTTTTTTTTTTTTAAATTAACATAATATTTCCCAGTGTTCGGTGTACAAATGTAAATATAAAAAGGAGAAAAAATAGTTTGATGGTAAATTTAGTATCCTTGAAAGACCTGGGAGAAATCTCAACAAAAGGATTTTGCATCTAATTTATATTGTATATGCTTTTTGCATTTCCTGTTATACCTTCCTTTGTGCACCGCAGACCCACTGACTGAAGAGTAAATAACACATATTATTATGTGTTGATGTGCCATCTATTAGTTGTTAGACTTTATATTTTCATAGGCAGGTCTCTGTTGGTCTCAGTGCAGAGATGGCTCTTCTTGATGCTTATGAACTTCCAGTGTCAAAGAGCAGCCAAGTGCAAATGTGGACACATTTTCATAGCAGACCTCCCTGTGTGCTGTTGTTCTTGAAGCTGGACTACATACAGACCCCGTAGCAGCTCTTTACCATCATCGTGTGAGATCTGAACCCTGCCCATAATCTCATGTTTTACTGTGGTTTCACGAGGGGGTGATGTACCACAGAGCAGCATGCTGGATGCTGCACACACAATCATTAGATTAACTACACAAACACAAACCACAACTGAGCAAATGGTGGTTTCGAGTGCCAACTCTGTGCAGAAACACTGCATGTTATGTCATGGAGCAAATGAAGTGTGAGACATGGTCCAAATTAAGAAATAATCTAATCTCTCACCACAGCAACGGACCCTGGTGGTAAAGGGTTTCCTAGCACCAAACACTGTCAGCAAACATACCTTACATCACCCTCTTCCCTTTGTAAAAACTTTGCTAGTGATGACACTTTTTCATCAACACCTGAAAAATCAATTAAAAATCTTCTGTTTAATTCAGTTGTATATTAAGGCACCATTTCACAACAGTCATGTCAAGGGACTTTATATAGTAAGGTACAATATTAGAGAGAGACTCCAAACAATCATACAATCCTCTCTGAACAAGCACTTGGCAACAGTCGGGAGGAAGAACTCCCTTTTAACAGGAAAAGACTTCAAGCAGAATCAGGCTCAGGGAGGAGCAGCCACCTGCTGAAATGGGTTGGGGGTGAGGAGAAAGAGAAGAAAGAAAAGGAGAGCATAGAGAGACACAAACAAGAAACAGGACAAAGCACAAAGGGATAGAGAAGACAAAAGTTAATGACATGCGGTAGTGGCAAATAAAGCCATGGAAGGGTATAAAAGAAGTGCTCAGCTCATTATGGGAAGTACCCCAGCGATCTGAGCCTATAGCAGCTTAATTAAGGGATGGTTCAGTGTCACCTGATCCAGCCCTTACTGTAAGATTTAAACCTAATCTTATAGGGACAGAAGAAATGAGGAGGCATAAAATAGAGAAATGGTAAAAGCCACCCATCTTGGCAGTATAATAATAATAATAATAATAATAGTATTATTTGGTTTGTTGACAAGAACCATGTGCATTGAAAAGGCAAAGCAGTGTCTTGTTTTCATGAAACAAATGAGTTGATATGTATGATAATAAACATGTTAACCTCTTAATAACAGATGCAGGCACTGATATTACATGTCCAGGGACCTATTCATTGCTTTAAGATTTTCTGAAATTTAGAGATTATTAATTTGCCTGGGTCCAGACCTTTGAGTCCCTTCACTTCACTGAGTTAATTCATTGAACTGATTGAAGATGACAAAAGCTGGCAGCACAGTGGTGCAGGGGATAGCACTGTCGCCTCACAATAAGAAGGCTCTAGGTTTGAATCCACTGGCCTGCTGGGGCCCTTATGTGTGGAGTTTGCATGTTCTCCCTGCGTCTGTGTGGGTTCTCTCTGGGTGTTCTGACTTCCTCCCACAGTCCAAAGACATGCACGTTAGTTTAATTAGCAATTCTAAATTGGCCATAGGTGTGAACGGTTGTCTGTCTCTCTGTTATCCCTGCAAAAGACTGGGTGTGTCCTGACTCTCACCCTGTGACAGCTGGGATAGGCTCCAGCCCCCTGTGATAAGTAGAAGAAAATGGATGGATGACAAATATCTAATGTTTGTTGTTGTCCTCTTCAAGGAAGGGGTGTTCACAGTCTCTTGATGCACTACCAGCCTAGATACAGTCTCTATCTGCAGTGTAGCATTGCACTGTTTACGTCACCTTCAAGAACTTCGTATTTGATTTTACTTTGTCACTTTATTTATATAGTTTTATATGGCAGTCCAACTCATAAAATGAAATAAAAGCCAAAGTGAGTCACGTATTTAAGGCATAGCCTATGTAATGTGACAGTGGGCAACTGTGAGAATTGCCAGTGTTTCTATGTAGTCCTCAGTGGAAATAAGGTGGAAACAACAATAAAACTCTGGTTAGCTCAGACTCTTGGGAAAAGGATGTCACTTTAATCTTTTTAGATCTTTTTAAAATCTGCAGAAGAAGCTGAAGCAACTTTGATGTGATTAGGCTTGCATAAGGCACTGAATAAACTGCAGGAATCTCTTTCAGCCTGTTAGGCAGTTCCCCAAATCTTCTGCAGAAACTGTAGCATTAACCATTGTTATTCTTTGCTTTCTGCATTAGAAATGTCTGCAGTCAAATAATAATGTCTCAAATGACCATACAGTTTTCAATCTGACATTTATTCTTTCACTACCATTACCAAGTACTGTTAAGCGCAATACTGTGATACAACCAGATCTCATCTATTGTTCCCAACGTTAAACAGATAAAGAACAAACAAAGTGGAGATAGTTATCATAATAAAATTAACAATACAAACAGGTTTCAACTCAAAAGTACATTAAAATTCTGTATAAATTAGAGACCTAAAGAACATTATTCCAGAGAGGTAATATAAAACTGTACATGACAATACATTTGCAATACATTACAATATTTATTCAAAAACAGGCAAAATAGCACCATGAAAAAAAATCTCATTTAAAACCAAAAACCGCACAGTTGTAACAGTAAATGCTACATTTTGTAGTGTGATCATGGAAAGCACAGTAAGCAGGTACAGGTACAGAGATTTATGGATGACAGACTGGTGATGTACTGCAAAGTTGTTCTCATATGCCTTCATGTCATGACTTTCTTAACTGTGGTTACATATCAATCAAGGTAAGTGTTAAAATATCAAGACAAGTTCTGAAAACTGTAAACTACTGTATGTTTTATCATGGTGGCATGATGCTTGTGACAGATGACTTTAGTGTTTTTTTTTTTCTTCTTTTAACATTTTTCCTTTAATCTCTTTGACTTTCTAACAACAAAACTTACTGCTGATGACAATCAGTCACAGGATACTGTTAGTCATTTTTGGATCAAGTCTCTCCATTCCTACTAAATCACCCCTGTGTACAGACCCCCCTGTCTCTGATCCTCACCTCTCTGTTTACTGGCATGTAATTGTCATTCACCCTTCCTCCCCTGACATGTTGAGGTTGTGCATGGTGAGGAGTTGTATAGTTGTTCTTTTCATAAATCTTTTTCATAAATCTGGGTCTCCCTTAATTCACAGGAAGTTGTTGGAAATCTGACGATGGTGGTCAAACAAGTCCTCCACCTCAGCACTGTAAGCGTCACCTGACAAAAGCAGACAAAGAAGAGAAGTGTGATATGCAGAATCAAACAGGAAAGTATTCAAGTTTTGAAACTGAGAGAATTCATTAAACAACACGTTACCTGCATGGCACCCGAACATGTAAACCCGTGCTCCATCGTACTTGCACCGGCAGCGCATCACATTGTTCTGGAAATCAGACTCAGCCATGTCTAAAGATGGGTTGACCTCTACCTGTATAAGAGGAGAAACAAGACAGATGATTAAAGTCTTAAAGTCGGTCATCTTCCACACAGTTAAAGTAAGGTTTCATTTCAAAACAGCAGGATTAAAAAAAAATCAACATGCACAGTCTACCATAAATAATACAAACTAATCATTTTGCTAGATGAAGAAAAAAGCCATTGCTATGACTGAATAGCAACCTCTGCTGCTCGCTTTAGATTACACTAGATTGATTTCTTTAGTAAATCGATCTAGTGATTGATTTCTTTAGTAAAAAAAACCCCAAACACTTTAATATAATATGAGGGCCAGCAGATGACTACTGCCTTCCCTATTTTTTGCCATATTTTTATATTGTTATTTATATGTGGATTTATGCTGCTAAACGGATGAAGAGTTGCTAAACTGTGTTTCACTGTTCCTGTGACAGTGACAATAAAGATTAACTTATCTTCTTTTTCAATGATTTTGTGATTTGTGCCTGCACATTTCTTGAACCAGCATTTATTTCTCCAATAGAAGACACAATGTATTTCCCTCTATGCTGATTTTTTAAAAAAATATTTGTAAATGGTAGAAATCTCCATTATGCATATATTTGGGATTTGGGTTTTACATATTGTAGGAGTTAAAATAATGACCAAGTAGACAATTTTTTTTTCTTCATTTTTTCACTTTTTTGTTAATTCAGAATTAATGAAGAAATGACCAAATTATTTCTGTAGCCTAAACATTAGATCAAAGAATTTCATGCATTGTGGTGTCGTGCTGTTGTTTCAAGTTTTTGGAAATTAGGTTGAGACAACTACTTTCATGTATTTACAGTTTGACCAGGCCATGTGCCTACTTGAAGAATCCCTAACATTTTGGAAAATATTTCTTCTTCTTCTTCCTCTTCGTATTGTTATTAGCTAATGTATATTAAATATGAGGCTAGAGTTAGGAAACTGTTAGCTCAGTTTATACTGGAAATAGTGGTGGGTGTTTGAGTGGGATTGTTAGCAAAAGCAACATTCTGTCTAGACTTAAAAACACTGCAAAGGGTGTCTTTTAATAAAGTAAGGGAATGAGTGAGAAAGTAACAATTCTCTACAGACACTTATGAAACAACAGTTTTTCCATGGGGCCTGGCTAAGAAGCCACAGGATTACTGTTTTCACCTTTTCTATATGACCCATGATGTTATATATTCTGGGTTCAAGCGATGCATGACATCACTTTCCACTGGTATCTCTGTGGAGGACAAAAGGCCCAGAAATGTAGATGATAGTGTTGGGTTTGGATTCAAGTTGCAGCCTATCATTAGACTGTAACCATGGTTGGTTGCCATGGTTTGTTGTTTTCCACCCTGTCTGTCTGCCTGCCATGTATAAGAAAAGCATACAAATGAATTTTCCTTATGCACACATCAAACAGATAATCTGACCACATATTCAATAAAGCAACCCACTTTCATTTTTTACATACAGTATAAATTTTGTGGTTACAATTATATTTACAGGCAAAGATTTAAGATGTAAAATATTCATAATTATAATTCTTTTTCATTACATTAAAGGTTGCATTGGTATCAAAACTTTATATATATATTTTTTAATATTGCATGTAGAGAATGGCCAGTGATTTCAGCAAATATTTTGTAGTGTAGAAGACCATATTAAGTCACTGGCAGCTGATGCCCTGTTAAAGCCTCTTGTAATAATGTGAAACAAAGGGCCCTCAGCCTGTTTTAAAGAACAATGAAAGGCTGTCAGAGTCATGTAAAAGACTATGAGGTTGTGCAGCTGATTTTTAAATAACACTTCAATAAGGAGTAATCAAGCTGAGGTGGACGTGACTCATCAGCTTAATGTATGGTCCTAAAAATGGCTGCCACGCTGTGATTCATGGTGAAGACTGCATGAAAGACAAACAAGGCTCTACGCCCTTCCTTAATCTCTCACTTCTTACACAAATTTATGAGCAGCTCAACTACTGTTGCACCACAATCTCGACCACAAAGTGCTGCATTGTGGCAACACTGCATCTCTGCTTTATGTGGGTTTATCTCTCAAGAAGTGCCTTGTCACATGCGTACAGGCTCATGCGGGATAGAAGGACCACTCCTACATGTAGTTTACATAAAGTCCACGTAGGCACATGGAAGTCCAACTTAGACATCTTGATTTTATGTAAACACTCAGAAAATAATTAGAAACTGTAAACATCATTGCTTTTCTGCCACTAAGCTGTCCGGAAAAAATAGAATAAATGACAGAGAGGGAGGACAGATGAGAAGGTCACCACACAGCAGCAGCACACAGGATGCCTAGAAGCAGTCGAGACATGTGATTGAGCACTAAAACTTGTACAAATGTAAAGTGCTGACAGAGCTTTTCCACCGCCAATAAGTCCGTACTTTCTGAGAGGGTGGACTAATAGCAGGTCTACTTTCTATATAAATCCAGACTAAATTCACTTTCCTTAAATACACACACACCCTTAAAACTACATACATACTCTACACCTGAATGGCTGGAAACACAGCCAAGAGCCACTTAGCTAAAATTATAGTGTTTTATCTGTGCTTTTATCTCATGTGTGCCTTCAGATGTTGAAACACAAACCTCTGTGTTTGCTCTGCTCTTTCTTTTGCTTTCATGCCTGATCTAAAAAGTTGTGTAAGCTACCAAGATCACTGATGCTATTTCACCATGAAGATTAAGTGTAGATTACTTTTTGTTCTGCACTTTCACTGGCAGTTTCACCATGAGCTCAGCACACAGCACAATAGTCAAGTGATAATATATTTTTGTGTTTTAAAACAAACTGACCTGAAAGATGTATTCACCAGGTCGTACGTCTGTAATGTCGACCCACTGACAGTCAATGTCATGTCGGTAGGTGTCCCAGCAGCCAACTGAGATACCCTGTTGTCCCATGTTATAGCAGGCATACCGCTTATGGAGACCTGGAGGGACAAAAAAGTGACATAAAAAGTGAAGGCTATGATGAGTAAATTTTCTTTGCTGTCAGTCGCTGTGGATTTGAGGTCCTACCAGCAGTCTGAAATGAAAACAAAATGATTTATAAAACAAATCTTTTTTTGGTGGTTCCTCTAAATGAGTAGAAAAAGATCTAAGCTGCATAAAGCTGTCTGGGTTCTATGAAACCAAGATCTATTTAGGGTTGGCTTCTGATCTTACAGCCTGACTTCGAACACTCATTATAGGATTTCAGCTTTGTGCCTTTATGTATTCTTGATTCCCTTGTTTGTCATGATTCTGCTCTTTTTTTTTCAGATTTCAATACAAAAAGGAAATTTTTTTGTCATTAATCTGTAATAATGTCTTACCATCAGGGCAGTAGGTGTCCTCCAGACAGAAGCTGGCTTTATGACCTTCAGCCACCTTTGTCCCATTGAGTGTGAGCAGATCATAGTGGGTAAACACCTCAATGCTGTGGTAGTGCCTGAGAGTGGGTGAATAAACCATAAAGTAAGTTAAAAAAAAAAAAAAAGCGAGAAAGAAACTGTGTGCTGCTTTTTTGATGTCATCTATATAATCCTCTTAGAAAAGAACCTTAATGTTAATTTGAAATCTAGCAGCCATAAATCCTGTAATGCTGTTCTCAAGGCGTCAGACAAACACAGACAACAATTGTAAAAACCCAAGGGAACAGACAGATATCAGTTTGGTGTAGCTTTTTCAGTCATTACCGAACCATTCCCAGAGGAAACTCTACCAAAACTCAAAGTCAAACCATGTGTTTGCTCGTTGTGGAGGTAGTGATTGGGTTGTGGCTGGGAGACACAACGAGTTGTGCCTCTCGTTTTGGGACACAGAACCACAACCGCTGAGATAAGAAGCCAGGCTGCTCTGAGTGCAGTCATGGCTCTGACTCTAACAATTGGGTGACCAGCGAGAAGGATGTTTATTGTAAACAGCATTTTGGAGGATAAAACATTATGTTTATTGTGTTAAATAATAGACTTTTATACATGTTTGGCTATTTATAGTCCAAAACCCAGTGATTCAGTTTCACTTACCAAATCTTAACGTCCCATTCATCTTTTACTGCAGACATTTAATTTTTTGACCTCTGGGAGAAACCAAGTTTTCTATAAAATCCTTCTTTTTTGCGGCACCTCATAATGCCCTGTGCTGTGCCATAGAGGAGGTTATGCAGCTTTTCTTTTCCAGCCAAAGACTGACTACAGCACATAGTTATTCCCTATCTGGCTGGAGGCATAAAATAAGCAGCTGCAGCTTTAAATGAAAACTTTGAAGCTCAGTTAAATGACACTCTGGTTTCTAAATGTCTGCTTGAGTTCTTACCTGTGGCACTGGTGCCATACCCAACTTTCTCTGGGGGCTCGTGGTCGGAAGTCGGCGCGACCCATGTTCATGATGCGGGAGGAGAAGCGTAGCAGGCGGCGGTGTCCGTAGGGCCAGTTCATTCTCGCAGCAGAGGAGGACAGGCAGTTCTCCTCATTAGCGCAAGTCAGCAGGTGGAGAGGCCGATCCTCCACATAGGCTGTCTCTTGGACGAGCTGGGCATCCAATACAAGGTCAGGAGCAGCTGCAGGAATCAAAAAATTTTATAATAAGGTTCCCCTCCAATTTAGCACTGTACTCAAGGAATTAATCAGAAAAAAGATCCTTTTATTTGTATGCCATGTGATCTTCTTCTTATTTTTCTGGGGTTATTACATAACATACCAATAGCTTCTTCCAAACACCTGTAGACAGATTTTGATGTGTAAAATCACTAGAAGTCTCTTGTACCAATCACTGTACAACAAATACAGTCGTGTCCAGGTGTTTGCTGGTTCTGGACTTACTCTCTATACATGTGACTCCTGCTGCCCTGCCATCTCCCCCTCTGGGACAGTAGACATTTGTGTTTCTGCGGCACTGCTGGATAGACATCTCAGTGCCGATACAATGAGTCCCACTCAGCAACACCTCACCAGCATCTGGGGATCCAGGCCAGTACCATGTCTCCTGCACAGAGACACAAGAGGAGAGGACAAATCATGAGAAGTCCTTTGTGCTTTTGAACGTTGTAAAATTACAACAAGAAGCATGTGAAAAATGTCACAGCTTGAGGCAAATAGCAGCTTCTGCTGTAAACAGTGAAACACCATTTTTTATAGGATCTATCAGTGCACATTATCACATTTTCCACTCTTTTTCACAATTTTAAAACTGCCTGTTAAATGTTCCCAGTGGGCTTTTCCACGCAAAATTCTATTTTCAGTTTGTTTGCTCTGTGACTTTCTCCCAATCTCTCTTCGCCTGACTTTCCCTCTTTTATTTTCGGTGTGCTGGAAGTGGACGTTTGAGAAGCCTGTAATTACCTCAGGCCTCAGTAATAACACAGCACAGGCGCACAAACAGCAGGATGGAGAGAAAGGGGGAAATGGGAGCACATATAACAAAAGCTCAGAGACAAAAAGCACACAATCAGAGGAAAACATCAACATAGGGAATTCTGTTTTTTTTCACCTGATGAGCACTTGAGGCAAAACCCAAGCCCAGCTGACGACAGACCACCATGGCCTCATTCAGGCCCCAGTTCTCGCTGCAGACAGAGCCCCAGCGCCTCACTCCTCCGACCTCCATCAGCACCTCCACACGGCCCTGTGACGGCTCTCGGCCTCCTGCCAGGCGCACCTAAAAGTGTGGGGAGTAAAAAAAGTGTTTCTTGCTGTATGCCTAACTGTGGATATGTATGCACATTTTTTATGGGCGTTTCTCACCTTGGCCTCCATGCCAGTGTTGGGGATGTTGCAGCGGACTGCCACATCCTGGCTGTGTTTGCAGGTGTAAAGAGGCACCGGTCTGAAATGGCACTCTGTAATTGACTTCTCCCTGCCTGTGCACTGGACACTGTTCATGTGGATGGGACCAGTACCTACAGTATAAAGTTGTAGAGTAGCAGAATGATTGCCAGTTAAAAGGCCATATGCAAAGAGTGACGCTTACACACAAGCAGAAACAGAGACGTAAAAGTCCCTAAAACCTGATGGCTTAACTGGAGCACATGTGCACAGAGAGGGATTAAAGGCCCAGACGTGACTGGGACCTGTGATGTGGCTCTGTATGACTGTAGACTCTGTCCTGCACGTTGCACACCAGGGCTACTCTTCATAAACCAAAAATAGAAGCCAAAATGGCAAAACGGAGCAAAATCTTTGAACACATCTATGTTTGTGTAGGTGTATGGGGCCCAGGCTAAAGCCTGTTAAAACCCTATAATTTGGTCTTAAATAGCTAATGATGTCATCAAACCTAGTTTCAAGTCACTCTTCTCTTGTGACTGAAATACCCATAAGACCTCACATGGATTTGTGCCTTATATGTTTACACAACTCATAAACTAGCTTGAGAAATTAAAAGCCACAATGCTCCATGCTGAAATATAACTATGTTCATTATTCAGACGTAACAGCACCATAGCACCTAGTTTAATAGAGCCCTTAAAGTAACACTCAAATGCTTTCCATGAATTACTTAATTAAGTAAAGTAGAGAGAAGGAAATGCACCCACCATTATAGGACATGCTATGTGCTTATTTGGGCAGAAAGATAATGGGAGGAAATGAATGTGATTACAGAGTTACTGCAGAGGTATGGCAACAAAAAGTGACAATAACTAAGTGTGAGAAACTGGGGTCTATGCTATTTCCTAGGAAAAACTTATTATTGCCAGACAATTTGGTGGCTATATTTTCATGCCCACAACAAAAGCATTGCTATAGTAATTACACCTGAATGTTTGGTCTTACTCAGCGCTGATTGCCTGACATCCTGGTTTCAAAGCTGCACTAACTTTTCACATACAACGGGTTTATTTTGACAACATCAGATGCCATTGTTTCAGTTGCTGGACCCTCATAGCACTGTTTACACTCGTACACTCGGTCATGGGTAAAGTTCTTCAACAATCAGCCTTTCTGATAGAAGTGGAAGTGAGGCTGTAAACATTTTCTCTGGGTTTATTTGTCTGCTCAGGTCCTGTCTGGTTCTTGGAGTGCAGCAACAGACATTTAGATGGAGAAATGTTTAGTCTAAAAGAATCACTGAGCTAAACTAATCATACTTAGGGTGCACTGATTCAATGTCGGTACCACATAACTGGTTATCATATCAGTAGCTGGTGGTCATTTTTTATCCTCTTTGTGATTTTATGAATGATGGTTATCTTCTTACTTATGAATGAGGACAAAGACCCACTTTTAGTTTTGTTCAAACACACAAACGTATCCCACAATGACCCTCCTAGTCATGGTGAATAAAGTTAAATTCACCACTGGAAAGCACCAGAAAGACTTCAAAGTGCTGTTTGACTGTATGCATACTATGTGTATGGCTATGTTTATGTGTCCTATCTTACCCTGTCCCAGCTGAGCCTGGGTCAGCGCCTCTTTGGCAGTCCCAAAACCCAGCTCTCTGCAGACCACGCTGGCTGCAGATAAGTCCCACAGGTGGTCACATATGGTGCCCCACTTGCCTTCTCTCAGCACTTCGACGCGGCCCTCCCCGATTCGGGGCCCGGCCTTCAGACGCACAACAGGCTGGAAGGAAAAAGGGTGAGTTTGTGAATTAGTCTGGACGTTTTATACATAAAGCATGTCCACATTTGGATGCTACATTTTCTCATTGTTAAAATTCTTAATAAACTAGATGTCAGCTGTAACAGCCATTTAAAAATTGTTTTTTTTATTTTTGTTTCTGACAACTTTTAACGGCTTTAAAAAAAATGCCTATACTTGGTGAAAATCTGATGGTTTTTAGAGTTGCCTAATAAAAGACTAGAAACAGGGTATATAAGCTAGCTAGCGCTAGCTAAGGTTTAAACCATGCCTTAAAAAAGCCTGGAAAATTATATGTTTTTGAGCTAACTAGCTTTCTCCCCCCGTAGATTTACATTTGAACAGACAGATATGGACAGAATGGTATAATTCCACTCAACTGACTTGCAAAGATGTGTGATCGTTTCCAAAAACTAACTCCATTTCTTGCTGAAAGCTAGATGAGTGTTGCTCTAGGTTAAGGTTAGCGTAGCTTAGTGTAAAAACTGAAAGCACGAGCAAACAAGCAAAACATGTTTGTTTAACCTCTAAAAGGAAACATATGTAAGAAGATTTTTACAACAAGGTATGTGGTGAAAGTATTTCTTGATGTGAGCTTGCAACTTCTCTGCTTGTATACAGATTAAAATATCCCCACTGGCCTGGGGCCCCACTGGCCTAAACTATAAAAAGCTGTAGTTTATAGTTTGTCAGCTCCTGAGGGCTGACAAACTATAAACTACAGAAGTGGCAAAGTGCAGTTTTCAGTGACAATAGGAGAGACCTGACAAGGGTGGGCACAAAAACTGGGTTACAAGAGTTGGGCTACAAAATAACATCAGATGCTCTGGATTTTGACATTTGTAACTTTGCAAGATTAACAATAAAGGAAAAGACCCCACCTTTAAACAGAACTTTGTTGTGATAGTAAAATAGAGACCATGCTCTATAGAAAATGATAAAATGCTTCTCATGTAACACTTAACAAGAAAATCACTGAGCATTTGTCTAAAAATGTCAGACTAAGTTTTTAATTTTAACACTTCCACTTCTATATTTGTCATATTCCACCCCCACACTAACCGGCACAGCAGGTGGCGCAGGTGCTCTGCCATAATGTGAGAACTGGGATCCAGGTACACAACGGACTACAGCGTGCATGCCCCCCCTGCATGGGACATCACTCCTGGGCAGGGACAGCAGGGCCTGACACTGTGACAAAGATTCTTCCACACCCTGACACTGCACCTTCTCCACCCAGTAAGCCTTCTTACTGATCTGTGTCCTCAGTCTGAATGATTGGAGGAAGAAGTGGAGTGACAGGGCAGAGATTTGTGATTTGACACATTATTGGTAAGATTTTGTACACAAGTTATATCCTGTAAAAAGCAGATGCTGATTTTACCTGGAGGAAGGATCAGCTAGCTTGGAGTCCCACAGTTTCCTAAAAGACAAAGAACATTATACTCTGGAGTTTTCAAAGTTACAACTGTGCATCTTTACATTGCATAGACTAAACAACCTGCTGTCCAACACACTCCCACAGTCTGATCCTGTGCTCCTCCCTCCCAATCTCCTTTCTTCCCTTTTCAGTCATCCTCTTCTTTCTCCCTTGAAATTCCCGGTCTTCCATTCCGTCTATCAAATGTTAAATAAACTAGCTGAAACTATAAATATGAAGGAGGCACAACATCCTGGAAAGTGCGTCTGTGCCTGTCGTTAAACTTATCCATCACGTCAGAAAGACAGAAGAAGGGAGATTTACAATAACAGATAACAAAGCTCCCCTTTTCTTTCTTTCTTCCCTCTAAAATCATCCCCTTCATGTTGTGTCTTTTTTAGAGCTTCCATTCCTACCTTCATGGGTATTTCTGTTTTAGTGTTTGCCTATATGTCTAGTGTGGATGTCTGGTTTGAGGAGTCCATGTGGAAAAAAAAAAAAACTAAGACTATGAATAGTCCACTATACATTAATCCCTGCGGGAATCCTTATTGAGGTCTGCCAACTCCAACAGGTTTTCCAAACTGTGTCTAGTTTTATGGGTATTGCCTTAAACTAGAATCCAAAGAGGAAATATTGTCTTTGTACAAAATGAGCCCCCGTAAGTCTGGACACAGACACACACATTAGTGTTGACCACTTGTATTAGCTAGTGTGACCACAGACAGGTGCAGTGTGACTGACGCCCTTCATGAATGTGCCTGAATTGAATGAGTCACAACACCAAGTATAGCCACGAGGAGTTTACTCTAAAACCAGATTCGTGATGCAATTAAATATTTGGCAAACTGAAAGGGGAGATATTTCCTCTCTAGGAGAACCTCAGTATCCTGCTATTCCATGGGTTTTCATGCACAGTCCCAGTATTAGGTGAGCAATGTACTTGATGCTGGAAGAGCTTATAATGAAAAAGAATAGGAATCCTGAGCCAGAAAAATACTGTGTGGAACATTTGCACCACAAGTCATTTATAATCTAACAAAAGGCACACTGTGGAGGGAAAACTGTGTATATTTAAGCTCTTTTGCAGTAAAATACATTTCCCATGCTCAGATAAGCATACACCGTTGCATATTTTTATTTTTTGATTTCCTCTGCAGTCCTGTGGTTAAGAAATGTAATTTATTTTGCACGTCTAGTCAGTACTACTGGCCTTCTCTGGTGATAAAACCCTTTTACAAACGACAGAAATGAGATGAAAACATAAAAGACACAAATCGTAATTCTCTCTGGGTTATAGCTGCACTGGAAATTAAAAAATGATATGGCATTTTTGGCATTATCCAGCAGTTAAAGAAACAATATTTTTTAACTTAGAGTTGTTTCTGTCCAACATGCAATGTACCAATATGCAATATTTACTTGGTTTTTAGCTCTAAGGTAATGTCTGGTTCATCAGCTAGTTGCTACTTGTGTCTGTCTCATTTTTGTGCTGAACAGGTGCATACAATTTATCAGAACTTGTTTTTGTTAAAAGAGCTGCTTGCTGCAGCTGAAAACAAGTCTAATAAAAGCAGTGGAAGCACACTGTAAGGTAAAAATGGGAAAAGCAACACATCCTCAGACTGAAATGGCAGAATAGGTCGATTGTCAAGTGTTTGCAGAAATTAAAATATATCCGTGTTTTCACATTTCAAGCAACAGCACCTGTGAGGAAGTATAAAGGCCAATAAAATCTATCTCTGGAGATGGAGGATGCGATTGTGCTGTGAATAAAATACATTTAATCAGGAGACTTGAGGTCCAACACTGTGTTTCCTCTTTATTTATTTGCAGTCACTATTTAGTTAGGTTTGGGCACCTAAACAACTCGGCTGGGTTAACTAGAGTTGAAAGATCTAGTAAACAATAACAATTAAAATAACCACATCTTTGAAATCAAACTTCTTGCCCCAGATTTTAGTAAAGCTTGTAGTGCCCACTTCTGTGAAAAGTTGGGACATTTTACACACTTAGTCACACAACCAAGAGGTCACCTACATAAACAGTGGCTGCTGACTGCCTTCAAAAATCCACCACTATTGTCATTTTTGTGGTCAGGCAGAATAACCACCTGCCACCTGTCATTGTGAGCAAATATTATTATATACAACATGAAAATATATTTTGTGATTGTATATAAGCATGTACTTTTTACTTTCTGTTTTAAAAACATGTAATCTTATTTTAGTACATTCTAAAAATGCATATAATATATTTATTATTACTGTTCAGTCGCTATATTTTCCATAAGATAAAACATTGCAGTTAGCGCATTATTTACCCCAGTTTTCTTTTTTGCAACACTGTACTTCCAGCTTTCCTTCCTGCTTTAGTTTCTTCATCCAGTTTTTTCCTCTCTCTTATTTAAAAAAACAACAACAAACTCCTTCCTTAATCCCTGCCCTCCTCTCTAACCTTCCATCACCCCTCCCAGACAACACAATGGCTCTAGAACTGACAAATCCATAACTTTTGCATGCATTGTTAGTGGATATATGCCTGTAAGAACTGTGTGCATTTGCTTGTGTTTATCTCCTTGTGTGTGCTTGTGTAAGCCTATCTGTGTACTTCTGCACCTTGTAAAATGTTTCATAACTCAGTGGTAAATCAAAATGAGAGAGACAGACTATATGGGGGTGTTGGTTCATGGTTTGGAGGAGGAGGCGGGGGTGAGAGTACTCCCCATATAATTGCTTGCTCTGCTTGGCAGTGTCTGCTTTGCGGTCGAGCAGTAGCATGTTGGTTCACACACACCAGACATGGAAATATGCACGTACATATCAACTTTCCCAGCCTCTGTAAAAGCAAAGATCTTTAAAACTCCACTGCCATGCTGGGAAACACGGAACGAGTGATGTAAGAGTGAAGTCTCCATGATCTGGGCAACTTTTAGGAGAATCTCTTAACTTCACAGGAAGAGGAAATGCACGTTCTTTTCAGATAGGTCTCAGTTATCCTACCGAGAGCTAAAAGCACGGTGCGTGATGCTCTTAGTCAGGGTGGAAACAGGTTGAAACTGAGTTAAGGCTGTAATGAGCTATAAGTGAAGCGTAGCAACTTGCCTCAACACAGCAAAGACATTCTGATTGCTGCACTGCTGAAGTCATTTACCCAGGAGAAGACTTTCTCACTTCTCTGGATCTTCACCTTGATGCTATTTTAAAAAAAAAAAAATTTTTTTATGAACTACAATATGGTATTGATCACACAATACCGTAAGCCGCAGTGGAGAGAGGAGCTGACTATCAGGAAAACCGAGATAACATGTTATTATACTACATGAATGCAAAGCTGTCTGACTGGAAAAATCAGCTCGCTGAAGAGACAGCAGGTTGCCACGCTGACTCCACAACAGCCCCTCAAGAGTACCATCAACCTTCATGGAAAAAAGTTCAAAGGGGTCATAATGGTGTACTTTCCATGAAAAGTGGGTTTTAGTATAATTGCCTCAGAGGCATTAAACGTGGTCTTTTAATAAACTGGAACTGAGGATGGGAGAAAAAAGGAGCAGGGGGTGAAAGTAAATTAGAAGAACCGAAGAAGTTACTGTCAGCCTCAAAGAGAGTATGGATGTTAGAAAAGAAGGGAGCTGGAAAATGGATTTAGCACTTGCCTTTTGTAAGCACAGCAAAGTGGGGGAGTCTTTAAACATCTGTAAAAATGTGCTGAGCAACTTAACAGGCAGAGACAAAGGCAGTCGCGCCAAAAAACAACCACATGGCAAGAGAGGGAAGTGCTGACACAGCAAAGGGTGTGCAGCAGGTTCAGCTGAGAGAATATTCTAGATTAGAGGATCTCTCAGACCATAATTACAGCTGTTCAAGTGGACACCAAACCCAAAAAAAGACTAGTCACGGACCACTGCCAGTGTAGTGTGTAGCACCAGAAAGAGGCGATGTGACTGTTGTCATGTGTGGGTAAGTATTAACAAGAGCTTTAAGTCTTGACCTGATGGTGGTGCACATTTAAAATCAAGGGATCTTTATATTTATTCCAAGCAAATTTCATGATAATCCACCCAGTGGCTGCCAAGAAATATCACTAAAACACAAAAATGTTGACTTAGAAGAAAAGCCAGGTAACCCCCAGATAGGCTTTAACAGGACAACTGTACTGATTGCTTTTAACCTCTGGGGAAAATGAATGCTTTTACATAAAGGTCTTGGGAATCTGTTTATGTTTTGAATTATTTTAGTCTGGACCAAAAGGACCAAGCAGCACTGCCATCCCTACAGATCTACTCTGCTAGCATGCCTGAAACAGGCTACTGCTAGTAAGGGGGTATAACACATCAACTACTACCTCACTTTAACAACAGTCATCTACGAAATATCTGTGAACACAGATGCTATAGCTCAACCTGATGCCACTCCTTAGTGACAAAAAAATCTTTCTTCTACCCCCTCAACTGTTTACTGTTGGACAGAAATGTCTGCTTTACTCATCTCCCACGTAGCTGGGTGGAGGTTGACAAAAACAAACAACATTCATGGCCTGGTTCAATCTTTACACAGGCTGCTGGTTGGATTCTTGGCACAGACATGAGATGTTTCTCCAGGACTACTTTGAGGTGTGTTTTAGTGTTATTGTTGTCCAGATTAGCATTTTTTGGACAACCAGACTTGTTTATGTTTTTGATCTTTTTTTTTCTTCCTATTTTGACTTAAAAGGGTTTCAAACTTGACCAAATGTACCTAGTTACGTAAAAGTGAAGTCAAACATATGAAGCTCTGGAGATAAGGCACAAAAACTTAATTGTTAGACTGTTGCAACGGTAGTGAACAGGGCAGCTGAGGTGAAGAAACCTGTATCCTGCTGCTAAGCAGAGCAGAGCAGGACACAAGGGGTAATTATTGGCGACATGGAGAGAAGAGACAGATGGTGCAGGACAGGCCAGCGTTCAGTACAGTCGGCCTGTTAGCCAAGACGTAAAAAGACCTCTGTGGGCAGACAGACGGACACATGGGGGGTTGTGTTTGCATGCGCACAAGTGTGTGTGTATGCTGTTTGCATGTTTGTGTGTGCACGTGGATTTTGGACAAAGTTTATGTAAGGTGTGTGTGTGTGGAGGACTGGATGTTTTAGCATGTGCAAGTGAGGTATTGATTTTTGATGGTAGCCTAACTGTGTAAAGGCTTTGAAGGGTCTGTAGGTGTTTCAATGGGTATTTATGGCTAAAGTTAGATGGACTGCTTGGATTTATGGGAATAACACTTCAACACTTCAGACTGGTAGTATTTGTAGAGCAAAGGATTTGTGTTTAAGGGACAATTATATGGTTATGAAAACACACAATAAAAAAAAAACTGAAATCCTTTCACTTCTCCTAGTCACTGTTGTAGTGATTGTTGATGGATTTTGTATTAGAGTTTATTTCAACAGCCTTTCCAAAAAGATGAGACATGTTTTAGTTTTTTTTTTCTCTATATATGTTTACTTAAATGTGCAATTGTGGGGAGGTTACATGTTTTCCCTGTGCCTGTGTGGATTTTCTCCGGGTGCACTGACTTCCTCCCACAGTCAAAAGACATGTATGTTGGGTTAACTGGTGATTCTAAATTGGCTGTAGGTGTGGATGTGAGGCTGCATGGTTGTCTGTCTCTGTGTTAGCCCTGTTCAGAGTGAACCCCACCAGGACACCTATGGAATGAGGATGGGAGAAAAAAGGAGCAGGGGGTGAAAGTAAAACTCCAAAACCCCCCACTTACTCTAGTTACAGAAGCAAGTATATGAATGAAAATGTATTACCTGACTAGTGATTTAAAAAATTTTACACAATAGTAAAAAAGTCTCCTAAAATTCAGTAAATCTGAGATCTTTTGTTTTGTAAGCATGCCACCTGGCAGTAGAAA
The DNA here is from genome assembly GCA_015106735.1 of Paratilapia polleni. Taxonomy (NCBI): domain Eukaryota; kingdom Metazoa; phylum Chordata; class Actinopteri; order Cichliformes; family Cichlidae; genus Paratilapia; species Paratilapia polleni. The sequence goes on from VUQI01028121.1 coordinate 30,239, forward strand.
ATTCTGCTGCACACAGTTTTCACTGGTAGATTCTTAATTATATGAGATTAGAAACCATGTAAGGGAGGTTTCATGTAAAGACACACAACATGATGATGATAATGATGGTAATCTTGTTGTCTGGATCTGACATTAATAACATACTTTCTAGGATTATTTTAAAGATCTGTGCTGAGGTCTATTGAGCCGACAGGGCAGACAGGCCTGGTGGACAGCCAGGCTTGACTAATACCACTATGGACCTGTCATGCCAAGTGTGGTTTTACTAATGACAGCGGTTATGGTTAACCTCTACTACAGGGGGGTTGGAATAGCAATCCAGGCGTGGGGCTGCCTAATCTGTGGAGGGATGTGTTAGTGCCACCGCACTTTTCCATCCAATTCACTCACACATACACACACACATCCATTGCTGTGTCTCTTTCCACCTCTGTTACTCTGCCCTGTCCACTCTCACATACTTACCTGTAGGCGTTTTGGTCAAACGCTTCTGCTGCGGGGAATCCTAACATGCCACAGACGACACGGCTGCTGCTCAGGTCCCATCCACGGTTACACACATGACGCCACCTCCCAGCGTGCTTCACTTCCAGCACTCCCTCTGTCACCAGACCCCTGTGGGTGCTAGACAACACTGGTCGTAGACGAGCCTCCTCTAAGTGAACCCTCTCAGATCCCTGTCAAAAGTAAAACTTTTTTAAAGACAGACAATGCCACTGATTTATCCCAAATAAAGAATTATTATCTTTTTAGCTTTGTGTCAACAGCGCATTGAGATTGTGACACATCGTCACACTCTTTAAATAAACATAAGCAGTTACCACATAATCAAGACAAGAATAACATGAAGAGATTCCTATGTTTTGTCTCTAATCATCCACATTAAATACTGTCGGCAGCAGGAAGGAACTAACAGAGACGACAGAGTTTGTTTTAAGGTGTGGGACTATGTGTCATTGTGATTACAAAATGGTCAAGAAGTGTAAACTCGGCAAGTTGAAAAGAAAAAAGCCAAACAGAAGGGATAAATAGCTGAGTTTCCTCTGATCTAAAGTTTTTACTTCAGAGGAAGAGCTATTGGTGGTTAAACTAAACCTCAGGCCCTGCATAAGAACTGGATCTGGGGAAGGTCTGGTTTTAGGTTTGTCTCTAATTATACATGTCCATTGGCCTGCGGCTCCACAAATGACATTTCTGTATAAGTCTGTCTAAAACTAGACAGGGTTACTTCTTTGGTGTGTGCTAGAGGTTTTGTGTGTCTGTGTGTAGTGTGTGTGCATGTGTGTGTGTTCACCTGTGTGTAGTGTGCACCATTCTCCTCTCGTATGTCTGGATAAAATGGGTCTGGTTCGACATGATTCCCACTGAACTGCTGATGCCTGTCACTTGTCCTCTCAGAGTGGAGCTGGGAATGAGGCTGATGTTGGGACTGCCTGTTCACCCTCTCCTCTTCTTGTCGTCTCCCTGCCTGTGAACTGCTCCTCGCTGTTTCCTCTCTTTGCCTGTAAACTTCGCCATTTGCCAGACGTGAAAGTAACTGGTGCCCTTGTGGAGCTGCTTGGCTGATGTGTTCACTGTCTCTTGAGCCACCTCGATTCCGTCGCAAGATCTGGATCTCATGGCCATTTTCCTGCGGGGAGATGTTGCTGCGACGGGAAGAGGTTGGGTTGCGATGGAGAGCAATCTCATGGCCTCGTTGAGAGGCAGGTGAGATGTGTGCTGGGCCTGCAGGTGGAGCTGGGGGTGACACAGACTGTCTTGGTGACTGATTTCTCTGTCTTTGCTGGCTTGGCTGGTAGCTTGAAGATGTCTCTAAAGAGACAGCAGGCAAGCCAGGTCTTCTTTCTGGGCTGCAAATGACCCCTAGATCCTCAGCATGGGTACAGTCGTTGACTCCCCAACCATTGGAACGACATTCTGCAATAGAGCTCTCTGTGCCCCTGCAGCGCACATTGTCTAACCAGATCATACCTAACACAAGAAAGTGTGGTGAGTCATTGAATCAAGAGAAATCAATAAATAGTGACTAGTATTTTAAAACTTCACAGTCTTGGCTGGACATACCTTGCCCTTGGCCAAACTTGGCACTGTGTGCCCAGGTCAAGCTGCGTTGGAAGCCCAACTGTCGACATACAACATTGGCCAGGTTAAGATCTACCTCGTCATCACACACCGTGCCCCATGCTCCATTGTAGAACACCTCCACACGTCCCTCGTTTGCATTGCGCCGGCCTACGCCTGCAAGACGTACAAGCACCTCCTGTGCATACAACAGAGGGGGGCATAGGAGAAGCAGGACGAGGAGTGTAGACAGGGAGCTGAGCCACAGCATTCTGGGGGGTGGGATAGGCAAATGAAGAGTGAAAAAGGGCTGATGGAAACTGTGTGACATTAGCTGAAAAGAAGTAAAACAGAGAAGATGCTTGCAGCCCCCAAATAAATGTGCACATGTTACCACAAAAATCCCCCAAATCACGCAAAGCCATGGAACTCACATTCCATAGTCTAACAAAACATATAATTAGAAACTTCTTCTTTAACCCTGATGGGACATTCCACAGTAAAATGAAAGATTGATAGATGTTTTTATGCTTTAAAATAATCAGAGTCATTTAAAGTACAGTCAGCTTGAAAAACAGCCTGAACCAGTCAGGGCATAGGGAGTAATAACCAAAGCTAAAAGTAGCCTCTCCATTCAGCCAACGGAAACTCTGGCTTTCCGCAAACCCTCAAGCTTAGCTGCATGTATTAGGCCAACAGACACAAAAGCAAATAAACACTGTTGTAAAAATGTTCTCACACATAAATAAAGTAGCAGGTCTCCATCTGTGAGAGATGTTTTGGTTAATGAGCAATCATTGCAACCTCTAAAACTTTTATCTTTTCAGAAAGTAAGAGATAAGAAGCAATCTGTGGAAGAGCAGATCAAGAGGATCAAAGAGACACTTTATGTAGTTTTTATATATTTAGGAGTTATGCTAATTTTCTTTGTGTATGGATAACAAGCCCTCATATATACAACAGCACAAATATGTGCAAGTGAAAGCTGTACCTCTAACCCTATCCCTACCCTTCTTTCACACCTCTAATGAGGTATGAATTTCATATCTCTAAAGAGGTATGAAGTGAAAGAAGACGTGAGTGTTAATGACTCCAGGTAGCTACAGGGATGAAAGCTTCAGTTATGGAGGAAAAACACACTGAGGAAAAAATGAAAAAACTGTGAAACAGAAGTTGAAGAGAAGAAAAAGAAAATGAAGAAAAAAAAACTCACCTGTCTGTTGATCTCAGCCTTGAGACACTGGGGGAAGAAAGGAGAGAGCACTGGGGCAGTGAGTTTGGTCCTGCTCTCTCTATTCTCCTCTTTCCCTCCCTCTCTCTTCTTCTGTCACTCCCTCTAGGTCTGCTGTCCATCCCTCCCATTTTATTCATTTAAGCAGGTTTTTTTTCCTTCTTCTAGTCACGTTTCTCCTTTCCATCACATACTGCCCATCAAAGAAGATCTGGAAAAGGGAAAATGACCATGGAAATCAGTGAAAACACAAACAGAATAAAGACTTTTTTTCTCCCCTAGTTTTCAAAATAGAGAGATTGTGCATCCCAGTGCAAACTTATCAGCATATGCTGTACACTGCAGCAGGTAGGTGAACTCTGACCAGACCAACCTCCTGGTTGGTCTGGTCACATGGTTGGATGCACTGGACACGTGAGCTTGAATTATAAAAGACCATGATTTTATAAGAATCCCCCCCTATTCTCAGACAAACACTTATTCCAGTCAATGAATAGCTGTTTTATTGTGTGTCAAATCTTACCCAATTCTCAGTCTCAATCTCATTACAACCTTTAATTAAAAAAAAAAGTAATTTTTCCCTTTGATGTCTGAAGGTCTGTGAGTTCTTTTATTCCACACAATGATAAAAATCACGTTCACACATACACACACAAAGGCCTGCACACACACACAACCCTGGCACCGTGCCGTACCCACAGTTAGTGGTGGCATAAAATAAATACTGTGTGCTCTGCAGTACGAATGAAACTGCATGTCTGAACTCTTTGCATGAAGTTGAGTTTCATAACATCCTCAGTCGTGGCACCTCGTCACGTGAAGAAAGTTATCTCTAAGAATAGAGACAAATGATGGCCCTGTAGTTTCATAAGAAGAGCAGATAGTCCCAAAGAGGCTTCAGTGTTTTAACACTTATGAACCTGTAAGCTAAAACCTTTGCATTAAATATGTAATAGTCCATGGTGACTTTTTTAATGGTGAATGTCTCTACGAATTAATCAGTTCTTTCTGGTTTATGTAGGGTTGTGTATTAATTTCCCCTTTTGTTGAAATAATTCAGAAATCTTTGTATTATGCAGATTTAACTGCAGAGAGAAAACACGACCCACGTGTTTTAAATAAATCTTTAAAATTTCATTTCATATAAATATCAGTGGTATCATATATTCAGTAGCAGAGCCGGATATTTTTTTTAATATAATCTGGAATGCTTTCTAAAGTTGATTATTTTTAAATGTTCATAAATTTAAATGGAATACTAGAAAAACAATAGTGATCTTATATCTTGGATATGTATTTGTGTTGTAACCTTGTGCTCCTGCTGAAGAACTGCTGATGGGAATTAGTTAGTAGCTAAATCTGGTTTTATGAGATCAATGTTTGTGCGCATAGTCCCTGATAAATAAAGAATAAAAACTAAACTGTGTAGAACTCCAGATCTAAGGGTATGTGTGAAGTGGGTGGCCACAATTTAATCTGTGGTGGGCATGGCTGCCCCTGGCCAGCCTTTGGCTCAAATCACAAATACAAGTCTCACTGAAATATTTTAATGTGAGTCATTTTTATTTTTAGATGTCACCCCAGGCTTTCCCTGCTGCCTTTACAGCAGAAGCCAGGTGAAGAAATGTGACAAGATAGGATATGATAAAGCTCAAGAGCTCTCTCTAGTGGAGGAAATCATTACTAGATTACTAAAAAGATGGTTCCAAACATGGCAAAACTTTGTCTCATGAAATTTTTGTAACTCACTTTATTTCTGTGGCTGGAAACTGACGAATACGACAGAAAGCATCAATAGTAAGTCTTAAAATAAAATAAGAGCACAATGAAAATGTGATTATGATTTCCAACTAATGTGTGTGATGGTAAATTTACCATAATCACGCAAAGTTTTAGTGACACAGATTTTAACTAAGTGTGAACATTTCTGAAGATGACTGGTTGCATATATGGAGAACACAACACAACAGTCTACTTGATCATGCATTTGGATAGAACACTGTTGGAAGAATTTACACTTAATTGTCACTCCCACAATTAGGAATAATTTTTTATCTGCAACAAGCCATGTTGGAGACAATGTGGAGCAGTAAATGTGAACCATTCTCACGTGTGCCGGTTCATTTGGTTACTGTCAAAATCCAGGGTTATGATATACCTATGTCATGTATAGTGCTATAGTTTGGTAATATGACAGGAAATATTGTGAGAAAACATTTGTTTAAAAGCACCCTGTAAAAAAAAAAAGCCATCATAAAGAGATGGTACAAGCCGGACCCACTAACACAAGAGTTGGCTGAGTGGCTGAAAATAGTGAGTGAGATATACATGTTGTTGTGCAGTTGACTCATAAAATAAGAATTCAAGAAAAACAATGTTGAGAGAAATGGACCATGTTTTCAGGTGAAAGACAGGGTGAAATATTGATGCCACAGGAACAAACTGGACAGACTGTTTGTGGGGTGATGTAGTTATTTTTTTGTGTGTGTTTTGTTTTAAATGACAAAGTAATAAAAAGTAAAGTGTTAAAAACAAATAAAGTTTTAGTGATGTTGGATGAATTGTGTTGTTTTGTACTGACTTTATTTGAATTTATGGAACTTTTAAAAGTTTTAACCGGAAGGTTCACAAAGCAGGAAATGCCACCAGAAAGGGGATTTAAATGTGGAACTGAGAGATTTTAAATATTTGCTGTCACCTATAATTAGATTTACAACCACATCAGCTACAGTACATGAAGATGTGGAGCACTCAAAACCTGTTGTTCATCCTCTGCAGTAAATTATTTTTTAAAACAAACAGCTCTGCTTAAATATAGTTACCTTGATTGATGATCAATATTTTGCTCTACCATACCACAATTTATGTATTCGTTGATTAGATGTCAGAGATTACATATACTAACATTAAAAAAATGTAAAAGTATAAAGACCATACTGTTGACTTCTGTTTAGTTTCTCTGAGGTGTGTCACCAGTACAGCAGAGCTGATCCATGTGTCTGGATATGAGGGGAGAAATCTTAATGTTTCTTGCTCCTATGAAGATGGATTTCAACCCTTTGAAAAGTACCTGTGCAAGAACAACTGTGGCTACGGTGATGTTCTTATTAAGACGACAAACCCCAAAAAGACCAAATACTCCATCTATGATGACAAAAAGGCTCGGATCTTCACTGTGACCATCTCCGATTTGCAGAAAATGGATGCAGGGAAATACTGGTGTGGCGTGTCTATACTTGGAAATGACATCTATACTGAAGTCAAAGTGAATGTTGGGGCAGGTAAATAAAAGATTAAATTATATAAATAGATACTATAGTTTGTGAGTGGAGTTGGATTTTTCAAAGTCTCTCTCCTGGCATTGACTAAACCCCTACAATCCACCTCTGTTCATCATAAGTTTTTGTCATGAAAATAATTACTTTATGGCTTACATTGGCTTAGTTGTAAGTCTGCACTTTCCCCTCATAGGCCGAGGGCCTGTGCTGCTTGCCTACAGCTAACACCCACTCTCCCTGTGCATCTATTAGCTTCACTTCCTCACAAGTTCTCTTGCTACATTTCCACAGTGCCTAGGGCATTTTGGAAAAGGAAAATGATTTAAAATGATTTCACCTCCCTCTACTATATGTGTCATGATGAAACAGATGTGTCTCTTTCATCATGACACATGGAGGGAAGCAGAGGACACACACACACAGAGATACAAGATGACCCACAGAGAGGAAGAGATCAGCGAAACAACAGTCTTCAAGATGAGAATGCTGGTTAGATAAGGGTCAGCACTTACTCATCAGCAAACATTTTTGTCTGAGAAGATAAAATTAGATGTGAAACACTTTTTGTTTGTGTGACACTCTATGCCTGATTCCTTTCCATGGCTTTCCTTAGTTTATATTTTAGCTTGTGACAGTTTGTATTGTTGTTTATCCTACTGACAGACAGCTGCTGTAACAGTGTGACCAAAATCCAAAGTTATAAAGAAGTTTCAGTTTCCATCAGTTGTCCATATGAGTCTGAGTACCAGAACAACCTGAAGTACATCTGCAGAGGAAACCAGCCCTCCACGTGTCTGCAGGCGCTAATCACATCTGACAGCAAGCAAAATGGACGATTCAGACTTAATGATGACAAAGTGTCAAGAAAATTTACAGTGACCATTACCAGTCTGAGCCGAAAGGATTCTGGTTTGTACCTTTGTGGTGTCCAAAGAAACAGTGGGCTGGATATTTTCTCTGCTGTTGAGCTTGAAGTCAAAGGTGAGAGGTCATAGTTATATCTCGTACTATAAAATAAACTGTTCTCTGTATGTAAATCTTCCCTAAATTAGCTTTTATTCAAGGCTTTGTTTCTACTCATATGAAAACTAATATACAATTGATTTATTATTTCAGATAAAGGGAGCAAAATAAATGTTGCTGGAAAGTCCATTTAAGTGTGATCTTCTATTCTCCTGAACTGCTCTTTTTCTTTTGGGTTAAAGGCACACTGTCTGTTTTAACAGTGAAGTTAATCCTCGTGCATTCAGAATTTTCCTGTTATTATGTGTATATAAAATAGGAGTGCACTATGCCCATTTGGGACATTAACATAGTGAGGTAATGTGCTCATTTATCTATTAATGGAACGAGGAACACAAGGTAACGAGCTCTAGTCAGTCTAAGCATTTGGTGCTATTTCTGCTGTTTAAAAAGCCTGAAATATCTGATATGTGGGGATTATGATACTACTGCACAAATTTCATTCTCTTATATGCTTTTCCTGTAGCAATTCACATTCTTGTTTACATTCTGCCCGTGCCTCTGGCTATAATGCTGATACCAACAGTGGCTTGGATCAAGGTTTATAAATGCAACAAAGTGAGAGGTAAAACACGCGTATGCACACAAACACATACATATATAGTATTCATCCACACACAAAAACGCTGTAATTCAGTGTTTTCTGTGTTGCTCCAGGAGCTGACATCGGCATGGACAGAATCACGATAAACACTGAAGAAGCAGGAGAAGTAAAGGTACACAAGACCGTATTAGAAACCTCTCGAGGGTGCAATGTTTACTGCAAGCACATCATACTGGTGATTTTGCTTGCTTTGTAAGTGGAGCTGGAAATTTTAAGTTTGTTCTCATGGTGGCACTAGTGTGATCAGATGCGTGATCATCCAAATAAAAAAAAAAAAAAAAATGGTACCTATACTCATTTGCCCAGCATGTCCTTAGCATGTCAGCATGTTTACATTAGCATTTAGATCGAAGCACTAGTGTTCTCATCACTATCTCAGATAGCCTCTAACATTTCTGTAGACTCCTGTTTACTCAATGTGGGCTAAAGGGTTGGAGAGATAAATTCAATAACTGACATCATGCAAAATCTTTGGATCGTGCTGCTAGTGAGCCAAAAATGCAGTTGTAATCAAGGAACTTCCCATGGATGAATGCAAATGTGCTTGAGTCAGAAGAATATGCCATAAGTGTCCATCATATTGTGACATCTGATTTTCAGGATGATTTATTTTCACTTGTGTTCCTTCTTATGTTTTCTTTTTATTTTAGATTTATGAAAATGGAGTTATTGAGGTGCATTCAAATTTGGATTCCTCTGAGCAGCAGAACAACTTGCACATCTACGATAATGAGGGTGGCGATCGTGTGTATGCTTATATTCCTGAAGTAGAAGATATCTACTGTAAGTATTAGGAATACAAATAAAACAGAGCCAAAACAAACTGAACATTATACAAAACTGTGATCAAAGATGTTGTCATGTTAATCCTTTTGATTACTGATTGCAGAATATCATGTTTATCTCAGTCATATCCATATGTCAGAAGTGCCTACCCATATACAGCTGTGATCTAATCTTACTGTCCACTTAAAAACAAGTTTAGATTGTTGTTTAGCCTGTTTTCTTTCAGCTGTATACCTGCTATGCATTGCTTGTAGTTATGGGTTTTCCTCTGATATACCAGTTTTTACCAGCTGTACTCTTACTTAGTTTTGGATGAGTCCCTATTGTGAATCTTTCTGCATAAGTGAATGAATAAAGAAAAATGTGGATATGAAAATGAACTGAAATGCAATATTTTCTCCAGTATTAGGTTTCAGACACATGATGTCTCACTAATTGTAGCAACACACAAAAGCATCCAAACAAACACTCCAAAATGTTGAACCCTTCAGTATCCTGACAGTGCTGAGGTGGTTGGGTATCGTTTACGGTGAGTCATGCACTTTTCCCTCTCGATGAACAGTGAGTGGGTTTTGCAGTTTATGTCTTTCCCCAGCGCCATGCGTGACTCCTCCAGGTGAGACAGGGACTCTCTGGCTTTGCTCAGTTCCTGGTGCAGAGATGCCAGAGTGGCATCAATCTGCTTCACCTCCCTTTCCAAACTACAGACACAAGTAATAAATTAGGACACTAAGAAAGAAAAACAAGAAGTTTGTTGTTTGCGTATGCATACCTGAGCTGGGGTTCATCCCTGCAGAGCTCCATGTTAGGTCTGAGGGAGCGAAGGTAAAGTCTGGACTGAGCTACTCTCAGAGGAGCCTCTTTGTTGTGAATGGCCTGCTGTAGAGCCACAATGTTTTTCTCCTGAGCCCCAATTTGCTCCAAGATCTACACATGGGATGATACAATCACTCATCAGCCAGTAGTCAGTCACTTACTCTCTCTGTCAGTTTTCCTACCTGTGTAAGTTGCATATTTAGCTGGGTCTTGGCCTCAGTCAGCTCTACACAGCGCTGGTTGAACACTTGGTCCACAATGGAGCACTGGACTCTCAGATCCTCAGTGGTGTCTTGCAGCACTCGCCCCACCAGCACTCTGACACACAACAAATAATACAACAAATAATAAATTCTCAACCACAGTCAGTTTTAGACTCTGCTGCATCTTAAACACAGTATGAACTAGCATGTGCTCTGACCTGAGAGTGTTGGTGGCCTGTTCCTCCTGCATGGCCTTGGACAGGTTGTCCTGTGTGAACTTCGTCCACGATGGGTGGTTGGACACCCTGCAGCAAGTGCAAAGATTATCAGGACAGTTTCTCATATTGTTAGATTTATGTAATGTCTCCACTCACTCATACGCACTGCTCCTGCATGGCAGCTGAGCTGGGATGGTGCTTCGTATCTGGACTCCTGTTACTGTGTCTTCCACTGTGGTCATCAAAGGCGTAGGCTTGGTACTTATCAGACCAGTCCAACTCTAAAGTCTGCTTGGCTTCTCTATTCAACCTGATGCACAGATACACATGAAATAACAGTTTCTAAACTAATGAAGAGATTTCATAAGTGAGCTACATGTCATGCAGTTTGACTCCCAGTAAACAGAGCTTCAAACTCACTTTATTTGACTGACAACCTCAGCTGCAGTCCTTTTCAGAAGAGCCTGGATGCTCCTGATCAAATCCACTTCCTACAAGACACACAGTCAGCCTAAGGATTAATGTGTCACTGCCCTCTGCTGGGGATGAGTTAATGTTTTTACTGAAGTCATTATTAAACATTTTATTCTGAGAATGTTAGTCTAAGAGGTAAAAAATTTTAGAGCCAGAGGTGATTACCTGCTGTTCAAAAGCCAAATGTATTAATTTAAATATCACTTAGGACAAGGAAAAGCAGAAATTCGTATACTTGAGGAAGTGAAATCTGCAACTGCATTTATTTTCAGCCTATCACCTTCAACAGCTCCTCTTCCACAGTGTCCCTGACTAGGTCTGGTCCCAGCCTCCTTGACCTGCAGTTCAGGTTATCGGTGGCGATGGCATAGGGAATCTCGGTGGCATCCAGCGCTTTCTCCAGCCGCGTCTTCAGCGCCACCAGTGACTCCGTGTCGGCCAGCAGCTGCTTGATGTGCCGCTGCAGCTCAGACTTCCAGTAGTGGATCTCTTGTAATCTCTCTCCCAGAAGACGTGTTCCTTCGGCTTGGGTCTTAAAAGTGGTTGCCTCGGTGTCCTGGTACAAAGTTCTGGACTCTCGCTGGATGCTCGTAGCTTCGTGGCGGTCGGTGCCGGCCTGCTGGAATATGGTTTGGTAGTTGGAGAACCATTCAGCCGGGGTGTATTTAGCCGAACGGTACCCCGCGGTGGCTGAGCCCGAGGACGGTTGCGGGACCTCCGGCTCTACAGGAGGATCTTTCTCCGGGCCACCCTGAGCTACGGCTCTGCTGTCATAGTGAGGCCGTGAAACTAAAACATCCGAGCACATTTTTGGACAATTCAAATGGCCTACAAGAAAAACGAAATGATTTTATTTAAGCTGATTTGAGCAGATTTAGGCTCAAATAAAAAGTAGCCTCAGTAACAGCAGTTAACGGTCTGATCAAGCTCTAGGTTTGTTTGGTGTTGCCTGGTTACACATGTTGGCAGGAGCTTTGGCTCAGATGTCAGGGCTAATTATCAAATGCACATGCCACAGCATCAATATCAGTCATTAAACAACAAACATAAGTATATAATAATAAGATAATTAATAACAGAAACCTCTGAGACCCATTCAGCATAGATAACTGAAGAAAATGCACACCCTTCAGACTTTTTAATCTCTGTTGTTATTCAGTACCATTGTATGTGCCTCTAGTATGCAGAATTAGTCATTTAGCAGCTAAATGGGAATATTCAACCTGATATGTGCAAACAGATGGTTCATTTGTTGAGACTATAAAATACAAAAAAGGGTATACTGTATCTCTTATGCAGTAGTACCAAAACTGTTATGGGAAAAAAGGAAAAGCAGCTATTTTATTCAGTTTCTTTTGGCACTTTGATATTAAGTTAAACTTTTATCCAGCATATCCTACAAGGAATTCAATTTAAAAGTTCAAACACATATTTAGAAATTCCCAATTTATTCAGACAGTGTAAAGTTTGGACACCAGTGGTGCATTAAAATAGATTTCAATGGCTACAGTTGAAAAAGCAAACAGGATGAAGTTAGCACTTTTGTTTGAAATGTGACCCCTACATTTAAAGTTTAATTACTTCATCATGCATACAATTCAATTTGTTATTGGCTTCATTGTAAGGAGTGACAAGTAGATGTGTCTATAAAATTCTGCTGCAATAATGCCCCTGAGTTTTAGAAAGAGCTTCCTTTGTAAACAAATGGTAAGATGATAACTTGCAGTATATAAAAGTAAATGAACACGGAATTCACGAAAAAGATGAATTAAGTAATTTGAACCCTTATGGTGTTAAACGGTTTCCCATATAAAAAGAAAAAAACAAAACAGTTTAACTTAATAAATTATATTAAATGTGTTTTGAACAATTCTATGATACTGAAGGTCTTTCACAGTCTCTACATATGTGCCTGTAATTTTAAGTGTGAAATCAAAACAAACAAAAAACAAAAAAATAAAACAAAACAAAAAAAAAAACAAAAGAAAAAAATGAAGCAGATTTTTTTAAACAAGATTTGCAAAAATAAAAGACAATTGGCTATACAGAAATGCACATTTGCTTTTTACACTCTAGCTTATAAACACCGAGCTACTCTGAGCACACCCAATACAACCAACATCAGTGAAAAAAACTGTGAATGGTTGCCTGTGTTTAGAGGTCACAAAAGAAAGCAGAAATATGAAAATAATATGATGTGAGAAGTTTGGTCAATCATATGTTAACCACATTAGCATGAAGTTCTTTTGCTGATGCACAATTTGTGAACTGCTGGTTCACATGCTTGGCTGCCTGTTTTCGATTTGTAGTATATCGAAGACATCATTGCAAAGTCTCTGCACACTGCTAGCCAACCCATGCAGATGTTTGCATTCATGTTGCCTAATTAAAGCTCACTGTGACTGTGTTGGCCTCAACAAAATGAGCTTGATTTGCTCTCCCTCTCTCTTCTCTTGATACCACCATGTCATTCACAGCTTAGCTCCACTCAACCTGCACCTGACAAAACATCTAATCAGCCAGACTGACTGACAACACCTATATCTGCCCAAAGGACTGATGAGTTCATGCCAGAATTAGTCATTTGGCAGTTAAATGGGAATATTCAACCTGATATGTGCAAACAGATGGTTCATTTGTTGAGACTATAAAATACAAAAAAGGGTATACTGTATCTCTTATGCAGTAGTA